>JAIPMN010003715.1:0-16040 GCA_020650975.1 Apostichopus californicus | reverse complement strand
CATACATACATACATACATACATACATACATACATACATACACCCATACATACATACATACATACATACATACATACATACATACATACATACATACATACATACATACTTTTATGAAGCGCAAACTCCATATGATCAATGCGCTTTAACTTACAATGTTTCAAGCTTGGTACTTAATGACCAGATATCCCATCAAGCGCATGCAGCTCATGGAAACGATGAAGTATGTAAGCCAACTCATTTGGATACTGCCAGATATCTGTTGACCACCCAAAACCATGCACCAAGCAGCAAAATAATAATGACAAGTATTTGAGAATACCTTGATTCATATGAAAGAAATATCACCATGCAAAAGAGAGCAGCATTAATAAAAACAAAGACAATGAAAGAGTTGAAAGAGCCAAAGGGTTTATTGATGACAAACACATGCGATCAACCATTACTGTGAAATTAGATATGGAAGATGAAGACATTAGAATGCAACATTAATTTGGTAATATTGGTTACAAAAATTGTTGGATAACCAACACCAAGATTTGTTGTGCTGCAGCATTTCTTTCATAAAGTTAGTAGTTAATACTGGTTACCCAAATTACTACACCAAGCAATATGTTAACACCAACTTCATAGACCCAATGTACAAAGAGTTAATAAACATATTATTATGAAGCAATCTTACATTCAAGACTTCACCGCTGAGATCTTTGCAGAAATGGCATATGCATATTATATTTTGTTATTGGTGTGTGGCTAGGGGTGAGGGGGGGGTAGGAGATGGGTCAAATCATCAAGGAAATTAAATTGCTATAACTAATTCTCTAGATTCCACAGCCAAACAGCTGTCTACATTTCCAATATTCAAAGAATACTTTGTTATTTGAATTATATTATACAAATGGTTTCTGTGTTATATAAAAATTTTGAAAATTTTTACTGAAAGAGAAGTTGACAACTAGGCTTATCTTTATAAGGTCTTACAAAGTGTTTCTACCTTTCATCCTATATTTGTGTCATAGTAACCAACAAAACATTCAGATACTTACTGATCTCACATGTTTGTGTGTGAGCATTGAAACATTAATGATGTGGGTGTGCTATTTTGGCAAGTCAACAGAAGAATACATCACATTTATATCACATTTTAACACTTGCTATGTGTAATCACTTCAACATACTGATAAGAAATTTTCAGACTGTTACCTTTTCTGAGATGCTGGTGTGTGTATATTTGGATAGATTTGGACAGATGCTAGTGGTACAGTGTAGTTACTTTCACTGAACTTTCCAAAGTCACTGCATCAGATTCATATAACAGTTCACACCTTGCCAATATTTCTTTGAACTACAGAGGCCACATAAGCAGGTAGCATGCCCCTATTAAAAGCCCCATTGACTTACACACTAAATCAAGAAAGTAATGTGGTCTCTAAGTCTAGAAACTGGATAGCTGACAAGTTGGCCTTTCATGGCACCATCAATTTTCCATATTATGACTTTGAAGATTTTTTTGCTATGTGAGTGAAGTTTTCGTCACTTGTAAAACCTCTCCACTCAGAAGTAAACAATTTTTGTATGCTGGAGGCACAAAAAAACAGATTCTGATTGATAACATATCAAAAAATATGTTTTCCTGATGCTTTTTGGTCCTTTTCCCGAAGGAGAACATTCGGGTGGATGAATACAGACTCTCGTAGGAGTATATGCCACCTGGCAACTGACTACTTTGATATCTATCTTACGCAGAGTGAAGAACTGTCTACCTTGCTTTTAATGTGTCAACTGCGGGGATTGTGTGACTAGGTGGGTGGAACAGATTGGAATCAATATGCCATCACCGTGTTGTTGTAAATCTCATACAGCTGAAGATTGCACTTATTAACAAGCAGCTATAACTCTTACCTTCTTCTTTTAGCTTATCTAAAAGAACCTGCTGTTTTTTTAGTTTTCCTTTCAATTTCCTTGTTTTCCCTTTCAGTTCATTCAATTTTGTCTGATCACTGTTCTCAGTAATCCCTGATTCAACTTTCAAATGGTTGGTCTTTGCATGTTCAGAGCTAAATTCTGCTGATTTCTTGTCAATGAATGCTTCTTTCTCTTGGTCATCTTTCAATCGTATTCTCATGTCGGTCTTGTTATTTAATTTGCTACCTGTGGATGTATCACAGCAGACAGATTCACCACCTTAAAAAAAATAGGAAAAAAATAGGAAAAAAAGAAATACAATGACATAAAGATTTCTTTATAATAGGATTGATCAGCTCTTAAATTACAGTAAAATTAGTAGAAGTAAAGATTGCTAATTCATGAAACTAAAAACATTCTAACATGGTTACAAAAAAAAATGTGATCCCAATATCAAAGATCTGTCCACCATTGCAGTGCAACAATTTTTCAGTATTGTTTTGTCATCTCAAATTTCTATCGTAAATATCATGGCAAACATGACTTTCAGTTGGAATTAAAGAACTGAAAGTTTACTTCAAGCGTGTAGCCATGGGGATCCCCCTCCCAAATGAGAGAAAAAAAGAGAGAAAACAAAAATGTGGAGAGAGAAAGAGAGAGAGAAAAAGGGTGACCATTAGCCGGAGAATTTGGAGAACAACACAGAGTGATCTCACACAAAGTTCCAGAACTGTGGAAATTGGAATATTCCTATTTATGACTAAAAATAATATTAGGCTAAATGTATCCAGTATTTTAAACATTTGAGTATAACTTTACAAGGCTAAAATCTTGGCCGATTGGATGAAAATTTAAAGCTCTGAAACCTTAAAAGTCCACCATATCGTATAGCTTCCAGGACCCCACGCAAATAGTGCAAAGCATTCTCGTTGACAGGTTCATAAAAATTTCAGAGATACTTAATTCAGTAAGGCCTGTTTAATAAGCAAGTCCTGCACTAATACATACAGTTGTGATAATAACTGTTTGTCAGACAAAAATGAAAATCATAACCAGAAACTATATTTTACTTACCTCACTACCACAACGTTTACATTGAATGTTTTACTTTTCTGTGACATTTCTCTACTTCCGGAAAGGCGAGGTGCTTTATGACAGGGATTCTGATACGGCAATCCTAATCCCTTCTTGATGTGACAAAATCATTCTGAATCAGTCCTGTCTAATTACATATAACCTACCTCTTTAATCACAAGCAGTGTACAGTCCTTACTTTTATACTGCTTTTACATTGAAACTTGTTTTAATTCAAACCAACAGCAATTATTGTGAATCAATTTTCTGCTTGACTGACGAAATAACTTAAGGAAGCAATAAAGTTACTTATTCGAATTCTATTACCGAATCAAACAAACAATTACAACATCAGGGTTCCTTGTAGTAGGTAAACTTTATACAGATGTATATAAACAAACAAGATGTCCTGTACATAGTGCATGAGCACTGACTTTGGACTTGTTTCTGGTAATAAAAGCTGTCAAAATGTCAAATATTCATGGTTGTAAATACCATCAGAGGATTACACGAACACGTTGGCATCTACTTTGGAAGGGGGGAGGGGCCGGAGGGAAGAACTGGTATGAGTACTGCTGTTATTACAGGGTAGAAGGAAGTGCCATAACCTCATTTCCACTTTTAGGCTTTGATGGCAACTTAACATTCCATGAAAAAGTGATTGACGTTTGATATGCTGATTTCAACAGTAAAACATTGAAATCATGAACAATTCTTTTACAGTCTGTATCTGTTTAATGTACTTTCAAGTTTTAGATGCAGTTTGCCTCTGTATGAGATCCTGCTAGAATGGAAACACCAGGCCCTCTTTAAAGTTGTTACCTTCACAGGCTTTATGTAGAAGATTTGCAGTTTATCCCTTTCTTCTTTGTCTGACTAATACTTTGTACGTACTTCAGTTTTCTCATTGTCAGGATTTGCTTTTTACAGCTTGACCAATAGGACACTTGTAGAGGTATCTCTGCCACTGTTTCTGAGACAACTAAAAGCTGTGCTTCTAACAAACAGCCATCATTACCTGGGTGACTACAATTAAGAGGAATTACTATTCAGTTATGGAAGATACTGTCTTAAGCTCTGACTAATATTATTGTTTTATACTTCACTTTTCACTTAGTGTATAAAACTGTAGTTGCTAATATCCTGCACTACAAGATGAACGTATTGCGATTCTGCTAGCATGTTGTCTGCTAAGGCTGTCTGCCTTGGAGCGCAATCAATAACACGTTTGTTCCAGTGTATCTGGAAATTTGCAATTTAGCTTTCATGCGGTGAAGATGCCATTTAATTTATCTTGGCTTTACTGTACAAGGACTCACCTTATATTTAAATCCTATAGGTCAAGGAGTGAAAACTTAACCTTATATTTGAAATTTTAACTGTTAAAAGAGTCAACTTAACAATTAATCTCTGTAAAATTGTAGGTTCATCCAGCAGAACTCAGTCTCATACAATATTATTAGTCTGTGATCATTTGAAAACTTATTAAAGACAAAAGATTCCACAAAACTGAATTTGTTCTAACAAGGATACAGTATGAAGTCTTCACTGGATCATTCATTGCACCTTTTTAATTTCCCTGTAGTTGATATTAATTGACTAATGACTAAGAAACTTATTGATGGATTTCTGCCTTAGTTTTTTGGCTGGCCTCTTTACATTGTCTCACTCCAAGAATGTTCTAGAAAACCCTGATGTCGTAGAAGATTTAGTATACCAGGCTGTTGCTGCTGCAGACCCCATCTTAACCACCATTATTATGTGTTTTCTTAATTTGTTGGATACACACCGACTGCAAGTTAATACTTTAATATATTGTTTACTTTGGCACAAACGAACCATTTGACAGCCTGATGTATTATTTAAAATAATAATTTTTCAGTGATCCAATTCAGTGTTTTAAAAAAAAAATAAGTTGTAGTATACCTCTCATGCTCTGCTTCGTCATCACATAAAATAAGTGATTAACTGTTGAGATAATTGGAATCTTTGCAAAACACATGTCATCAAAAGACAATAAAAATTACCTCTACCATCTCTCACTTCTTCAAATGTCATGAGATGAGCTTGATGAGCTTCATAGTATCCCACCAGAAGCAAACCAGGAACAGCAACCAGAGGCAGTATCCAGAAAAACCTCAAAAAGGAACGGTGTTTATCTTCAAACATTTTTGCTACATTCCCTGTGGTTTTCCTTTGCGTTCTTACTAGTAGCTTCTGAAAGAAAGCATTAAGAATTCACACTACAATACCTCAGTGACTTGTCATTTTCAGCAAGAGCACCAATGGTGCAGAAATTCATACATCATTAATAATGGTATGAAATAAGTTTCAATTCCAAGCACCACATTTCATCCACTAATCAAAACTCACTATTACCTTTTGTTGATTAACTTCTGATACTACCTAGTGATAGTTCAAAGCATTTTAAATTTGTTAATGAAGTTTCACTTGCAGCGTAAAAACTTAACAGTAGTAAGTAATTTTTCAAATTAGGGTGGAAAAAGTTTTCAAATAACAGGTTAAAGTCTCAATGTGTGTTTGTTGATGAATTTTGGAACACAAACTTCTGAAGCAGACTGAATTTTTTTTATTCTAAATGCACTCTGACCAGGTGGGTTTAATGGAGAAAAGCTGACGCAATCGAAAGAAAGAAATTTGCTTTCTGTTGCCCTTATGGCGTGACGATTTACCGTAAAATTACTGCGACTGTAAAATTACTGCAAACACACATTGAGACTTTAACATCACCTGCAGATAACTATTCATCTAAAATTACCAAAACTACCTCCCAATTGCCCTCTTTTAACCTCAAATGTTGTTTGATATCCACAGGAAACAAAAGGATCTTACAACCAATAAGGTGGACCCAATTACCAAGTATGATGTTCATATAAGGCTAACTTATTACTTTTGCAATGTTTACAAAGCTATTAAACATTGACCTCTGTTGATTGCAAATGACCTTTGAACTCGAAAGAAAATAAAACAGCCAATTACTTAACATACAGACAGAGCTGTAATGAATAAAAAAAATCAAATTTGTAAAATACCCCTGCATGTATCAGGCGCGTATCCAGGGGGGAGTGTTGGGGGCGCGCTCCCCCCGGGTAAGAAAAAGAGGAGAGAAAAAGAGGAGAGGAAAAAAAAGAGAAGAAAAGAGAGAGGAAAAAGAGGGGGGGGGGAAAGAGGAGGAAGGAGAGGAAGGAAGGGAAAAGAAAAAGAAGAAAGAGAAAAAGGAGAAAAGGAGGGAGTAAAAGATAAACGCCAAGACACTGGGAAGAGAAAGAGGAACAGTCATAATAACAACGCTGATCCCTATTATATACACAGGGTAGCCAGTGACGGATCGATGATTCGCTTAGATAGTGTCAGAGAACAGACACGCGTCCCCACCATTATCCAAGACTGATCTGCGCCCATGCTCCAAACTGTCGATGTGTGTAGTGTTCGGTTTCGGAAATATCTGGTATTTTGTTTATTTCCTTCAACGAAGTTTTATATTAGCCGTTATAAGAGGTTTCAATATTTGTACACCAATAAATTAACTTTCTGAATTTTCGAAAATTCCCTGACCAACATTCTTCATCATACTTCCCTCTACTCGTGCAATTTTGACCGGTCTGTTAGGGGTTAAAGGAGGTTTTTCTATATTGGTTGTCCATAGATGAAATTTTGTGCAATATTATGGGTATGTTTTAAAGTGAATTTATTCACGAGAAATGTGAATTTTCCAATTCTGAACAAATAATGGGCTTAAAACCTTGAAAAGTGGGGCTGACGGGTATTGTGGGCCGCGACGTAGAATCACCTACAAATGCAATGATCCACAGGAGATGTGATGAGGTCGAACATGATGTGTGACTGGTGAAATCTTCAAAAAGGTTATAGATGAAAATAAAACTATTTGGAAATGCTTGGTTCTTAGGCAAAAGTGTACATCTGGTTGGTCAGTTTGAAGCCCGAGAAGTGCCATTTCCGGTGATCTATGGGGGTTTCAAAACAAGAAATTTTCTTGTACGCTGCGCGCCAACCGATGGTGGCGCTCCGCTTAGATAGTAATTCGCGCCCCCCGGGTTAGAAAATCCTGGATACGCCCCTGTGTATACAAAAGTAGTTCTATTAGGCATTGTGTTATTTCTGGGGAGTAATTGATCCGGTATCGCAAAATGGAATACGGTAAAATTGATATAAATATGTCGCATCCAGAGTATGAGAAAAGCAGTAATACCTAACATTGAATTGAACAGTTTAATTGCAGTGAGATGTTGGGCAACTTGCGAACTGTATGAATTCTGCCATATCCTGTGGTTTGATTTACTGACCTCTGTTAAACTTGGGTCCCCACACAGAACATTGGGCTTACTTGTAGTCACCTTAATGTTGCTTTTGAAATAATTGTACTATGTAAATTTAGAAGCTTTGATCGTGTTGAGCTCAAGTAACCTTTACCAAAATCACTCATTATTTCAACTAACTCTTCTTTCCTCAGCTTGTATTACAACATTTTCAGACTTATTCTTCTACTAAACTCAAATGGTATTGTTTCTTTTTGTTTTGCTGTACCTATCCCGCTACTGTAGCTAGGTCTAACCTTATAACAAATGTTGTGCCTATTTGCCCAGCAGCCAGCTGAATATGAGAAACGCATCATATTATTCACTGAGGAGTGAGACAAATTTAGGAGTAGTGTTCACCACTTATCCAAATGCTGGAGGAATAAGGAAGTGCTTCATTTCATTCCCCCAGCAGTCAGATCATGTAGGACTAACAATGGTACTATTCCCTTTGCAGCTAGATGCATAAGTTTACTTTAATGGAAGGAAAAGGATCAGGAGGGATATCAAGTCCCCATCAAAAAAAAAAATCAACACAGAAACCTCAACTCCTATTGCAATTCTTAACATAACCATCCATAGCATTCTTAAAAACATTTACACTTTTAGCAAGTACAACTGACATTCCTTTCTATCACTACCATTCGAGAAAAGAAGTTCTTACAGACATTTAATCTACTGCAAACCTTTTGCAACTTTAAGGTAATGACCTAGGGGGGAAAATGCTTCAAGGTCATTAATGTAAGCAACAAACAACAAAGGAGGGAAGACCAAGCCTAGAGGAACATCACAGCAGACCTCCTGCTAAGTATAACCACTGATAACAACCCTTTGCTTTCTTACGCATATAGCCTAATCTGAATCCAACTTACTGTAACAAGTCACCACCTGTACCAAATCCTCCTAACTTAAGCAAAATCCACTGAGGGGATACTGTACCTTATCAAAAGCCTTCTGAAATCCAAGAAGATGAAATGTATAGCCTTTTGTCTATCCAATGAACTACGTAGTAGCATCTTCCATAAATTCAAGAATATTTGTTAGACAAGATCTTTTTGTGACAGAAGTCATGTTGAGATTACCTAAGTATATCATTATCAAAGTGCCTGACAATAGAATTTTTAACAATGGATTCCAGAACCTTACACACAACACTACGGATACTGACTGACCTACAGCTTAGGTATAGAGCTGTACCCTTCTTGAAAATGAGAAGTGATATTGGTACGTAAGTAGCACTGCCTTATTATTCATCAAGCTGCTGGGTGAATTTACAAGGAAAGTCCAGTCAGGTTTACTCAAGAGAAGGATAGAAATTGTACCTAAAATTAGAAAGTTGAATCTTGTCACAGTACTGTTCTGAATTGTGAATATGGGTGATTTTGTATCTCCCACAACAGGCTGAGTCTTGTGTTGGAAGGACAGAAGATCTTCAAACCAGGCCTACCAGTTATTCCCTCCAGTTTCAAAGAATGTAATGTAAATAGCAATTGCTTTTTACATCATAACCAAGTAACAATATTGTGTACTCTCATTGGTAAATTAACTGCCGGATGAACAGATCGGTATAGCACATTGCTATTCACCGGGTTGCAGAGTAAAATATCCACAACACTTTATAAGCTAGTCTAAGTTAGCAAAACACTAAATTGTTGCTTGGTGTGTAGAAAGCATCCAAACAAAATTAGATTATGGGATCAAGTCCCCTCTTTCCTGGTTGGATTCTTCCATTTATTTATTTATTTGGGTATTCACAGCATCAAAGTTATTTTGTTGTTCTCAATGTATTTGGAGAAGGACAATTCACATCCCATACGTCTTTCAATCAATGAAATAAAGTTAGTAAGAGATTTTACTACTACAGTATTTGGGTGTTTTGTCAGTCTCAAATTGAGATTGACATTTCACAAACCTAGTTATAGGGCCTACAGTTAAAATAAATAGAAGAATCTGAATGGTGAAAGATCGGATTTGATCTGGTTTATCAATTTTGAACTTGAAATAATTTATGAAATGAATTAAGTTACACTTTACTACTTCCAACTGAACAGTCAGGTCGTACGCATTCCCTTCCTCCTTTCCGTACTGCTGCCACGAACAGAACAGTCCTGTTGCCTTAATTCGCGGAACTAACCCTTATGTTAAACTTACTAGCACCACTCGTTTATAGCACTGATCTGTACACTGATCTGTACACTAACTGGATTGGAGCAACAGGCCTACTCTGTGAAGTTACCGGAAGCTACTGTCCGCCATGTTTGTTCACCCAAGAAGAGCGATACGGTTCACTGATTTTGTAATGATAGCGATACTTGGGTGTTTTCTTGTAGACAGAAAGTATCCAAAGACAAGAGAAGCGGCGCTGATATTAGGTGTGTGTCACTGAGGTGGGGGCGGGGGGGGGGAGGTGTGGTCGGCAGACTTTCCCCCATACTAAATATTAGATTGATTTTTTTTGGCGGTCAATTGACTAAGTAAAATGAGGGTTGCAAAAGCAGATCAATATGGACAACTCAAAAGCCTTTCCGATTATATTCTTGGTCGAAAGCAGCATAGAGGGGTTGGTGTGGCGGAGGGGGAGGGGGGGACTCAAAAATTCAAAGTTTTCAAACAGTTGTAGTCTAAGAGCAATCCCTTGAGTCAGAAACTGTGATATTTCATGTTTATGCTATAACGCTATTGTTTTTACTGGTTGGGTGCTTGCAGTTTAAGCTTTACCCTTAAATGATTACAAATAGAGTACCGTCGACAAGGTAAACTATATGAAAGCACAAAATGGAAACAAATATCCTTTTCTTTAAATTTATTCATTTTAAATGACACAGTTGTAATAGTATTGACTGTAGTGACTTGTTAGCACTTATAAAGTCCAACAAAAACTTCATTTCCAGAAAATTTAAAATCATTACACTCAGGACCCTGGAAGTCAATGCAATGTTTCTGGGGGTTAAAATTTATAAAAAAAAATATTAAAGTAAATCAGCAAGAACTTCACATATAAAAGAGTATTATAAAAAATATTGTTAAGAAAAGTATAATGGCAAGAACTTCACATTTCATAATCTGAAAACATTACAGTATGGGCAGAGGAAGTCAGTGCAATGCTTCTGGTGGTTAAAAATGTCATGAAACTTTCCAAAAAGACTATAAAGGTAAGGTCCTTATGTATAAAAAAGAAGAAAGTAAAACAATACATAGGGTGGAACCTGCATGCCATGATCGCTTCTAGTGCTTGAAAATTATCATTTAACCTATACAAAAACAAATTCCGGCAAGAACTTCAACACCAAACAATATGAACTCACGAGATGTTTTGCCACTAGAGGTCAGAGAAATGTTTCCATTGTTTAAAAACATAATGAAACTTATACAAAAGAATTAAAGAAATCATGAAACTTACCTACTGGAAATGTAAAATTATTCCTTACTCTGGACCATGGAAGTCAGTAAAATCACTTTTCGTGTATGAGAAAATATTATAAAAGTGGTGAACAAGAATGTCAGGAAGAGCCTCATGTATAACAATTGCAAGTAAAGTGAGGTAAAGTTATTTCTTTAGGATGATACGAAGTGCTGACTGCCGACGCCGTACCTAGTAACAGAACAAGAAGTGTTTGGCGTCTTTTTGGGTGATTCAAGATGGCCGCAAACCCACTTCCGGTAGCTTCACATGGAGTGTACAGATCAGTGGTTTATAGAGTATAAATAGTGCCGAAATAATTTTCAACTTATCATCTTTGATTTCAATTATTAGCATTATTATGTTATCACCTGAGGTTTGTTACAGCATACTAAATTGTTTACATTAACACTAGCACTAAATCATTAGCATCAAATCAAGTAGACGGACCCGGTAAGAAAAAATATCACAGAAACTCTAGATATTGGTTGACACGACGTAGTACTATAGTAGGCTGTGCTGTTTTCATATTGTGTGAGTTACTATGTAGGCCTGGAGGAAGATAATACTTACTAGTTTATTGCTGGACAAATGATATGATACCGGAATGTGTGTATATGTGTAGAAGGGAAACAGCGTATTCCAGATCTCCACGAACTAATCTTCAACTAAAAATAAACTGACACAATACAATATTTATTTCATTCCTTGTTATACTAATAAAATGTATTGATCCGAGTGGTTGACAAGTGACACTCATGAAAACTAGCTCTTGCTTGCCAAATTTTCAAAGCTGGTGGATACCGTCGTCCAGGTCTGCGAGTGATCAAATGCCGCTCGCCGTCCGATCATCTGGAAAAGTGATTAATGGTCATTTTATGATTGGGATATGAAACTAATCGGAAGTTATAGTGCTGCTGCATGGATATGCTAATACTGCATAAGCAAGAATGGCCTACCGTGCCCCCCCCCCTCCCGATCCTACCATATTACCATGGTGACATCTAGTTTAGTCCAGACATCCAGAAAAATGATGTTAACATTAAACATTTTGGGTTGCAAAGTGACGTCATCTTTGATGACGTCATCAAAATTTGAAGAAAAAAATGGCAAAATTTAATTTACGCTAGTGAGATGGCAAATAACATCAGCTATTCAAATAACTTGATTTGAAACCAAAATGCAACTTAATTCTCGAGATATGATTATATTGGTAAAACAATTTGTATTGACTTGTGTGTAATATTGCTATTTCAAATGCGATTTTCTCATATTATCTTTTTGAGACGTTTTTTTCGGCTAATTACTCTGACAAACATAGAATGAGCTACTATGCACCTCATACGATCCTACCTTATTGCCATGGTTACATCTAGTACAGTCTAAACATAAAGAAAAATGATGTTAACGGTCAAAATGTTTGGATGCATAGTGGCAGTGACGTCATTTTGATGACGTCATCAAAATATCAAAATTTGAAATTTGAAGAAAAAGCATTGTATATCACCAAAAAATATATTTTTAACTTAGCTTTAAATGACTTAACTGAAGTGGACTGTCTGATTGTGATATCCGTGTTGTTCCATAGACGAGGTGCAAACACAGAAAAGGCACGATCGTCTGCTGATTTGAGTTTTCATCGAGGTTCATGTAAAAGATCGAGAGATGTCGAACGAAGCTGTCTAGAACGAAGGTCTATGGTCGACAAGCTCACAAGCATGTCCCGGATGTATTGTGGAGACATGTTGTTCAGTGCTTTGTAGACCATCAGCAAGACCTTGACATCAATAAGCTGCCAGTGAAGATTCCTCAGTATAGGTGTTATTATGTGCTCTCTTCGGAATACGAGTAGTAATTCTGGGAGCTTTGTTCTGTACAACTTGCAGTTTAGCAATCAGTAGTCCGATGGGCTCGGACCGTGTTGAGCCGGGGCCCCGACCAAAAGGGGGCCCCCGCTATACTGATGCACAGAAAAAGGGTACCTATTTGAATAGGAAGGGCCCGCTTTTACTGGGAAACAAAAACTCATGCAAGACTGAACAAGACAATACATGTTTTCACGTGATACGGAATACGGACATCATGGTCATGGGCTCAGTGGGTATTAATTTATGTATCGAGCTAGTTGTGTTACTTATTATAATGAAAACAAAGTATATAATTTAAAACCCAATTCCGAATTTAATTCCACCTCCAATGCATTGGGACACATTCCTTGAGCCCGAATTTGTAGGGCCCAATATATTTGGGACCATTTCGGCCCACATATTCTTAATATTGCAATAAGTTCGCACCCGTAATTCGGATTGTAGCCAAACTTTGTGTACAGTTGTTGGTTAATATAGTTCATACGTGTAGGCCTAAAGTTTTGGGGACCATCTGGGTCCCCAAAGAATCCAGGCCCAATATTGGGGGTTTAATTGTAGGGGGGATTTATATTTGAGCCACTTTATTTGAGCCAAATACTCTTTGGACTCATTAAGCGCAAATTTTATCGCGTCCAATTGTTTTTGGGAGGACCAAAACTTTAAATTTGCAATAACTCCACATGCAGTTGGTGGTTAATAGCTGGTGAATGTGGGCATAAATATCATATTATTTGGTCCTGTCATTCAATACTTTTATATATCCACTAAGCAAGGGACCATAGTGCCAGTTGGGCTCTTTATTTCTTTTAATAATATAGGCTTACTCGTAAAGTACTCGTCCTCGGCAAGTATAGGCCTGTTGACGAGTAATGTAAAGAGTAATTCAAATGGAATACTGTTTTGTGTCTGAGTATTGAATGACGAGTGTGTGAGTACACTAACATATAAGTACTTATATCGTATATCGTGTGCGAGTACTTGCAAAGGAGTACTACTCGAGTATAGCTAGGCCTATTATAACAATCATAACCTCGTACGCCCAAGGCCTGAATATCCGGCTGTCTAACCCTATATAGTCGGGACATGTTTTGTAAAAATGGATAATGCACTTGAAGACAACGGTGATTGCGATCGCGCAACAAACTGCAGCTATAAAAGACAAGGTACGGTAAATAATTGAGAAAATGTACAAAGTCGCGCTAATCGACTGAGTAGCGGTTCAAAGTAGCTCCACTAGTGTCTTCCACTAGTGTCGTCCACTCGCAATTGTGTGGAGTGAAAATCTTTGCAAAAATCCTAGCAACAATAACAGCAAACTTGTAGAATAACTCCTTAAATTGCTCTATACTTTGCGAATTATGACTTATAGCCAGTAGGAAAGTGCCTTAAGAAATAATTTAGGAGATGTTTTGCCATTTAAGTGTATTGGTATTCTGACTGGCATTCTTCACGTTGTTGTGTTAACGAACCCTATTCTACCCAACCGTTGCTGGCCGAGACAACATAAAATTGCTAACAGGCCTAGCCAGGTTTGTTCAAGTTGTCCCATAATCATAAACGTGACGAAAGTCGAACGTTACTTTTAAGGCCTGGCTATGCTGAAACTGGTGGAAGAGACTACACAAATTGAGATCAACAGCTCATCCAGACAAAAGCTCCTGAACTCACTGCCAAACTAAGACCGTCTTACACAATTATTTCGCATTGAGATTGGTCATAGTAAAAAATCTAACTAGACGAACTGTTAAGTTTAAGTTCCATACACGGCGGAAATAAATACGGCGGAAAACGTCCAATAGCACCGCTTTACTATACAAAGACTATGCCTCCCATTGGTATGAGGCGTAACTAACATGTTATCTGATAGGCAGGTCGGTGGGAGATACGGTAGCTGATAAAACAAGGTTTCCACAATTTGGCGTCTGGTGACTCCAACTGACCTTTGACCTCAATAAAAAACAATTTACATCTTGTACTGAACGTGTCACAACTACATACTATATATGAGATTCGTCCAACCTTCCCTTCTTGAGATATCGTGTTAACAAGGTTTTCACAATTTGACCTCTAGTGACCCCAAATGGACTTGGACCTCCAACAAAAACAATAGGGATATTGAACTCGATGTGGTACTCCTTCACACGAAATACCAGATTGGTGCAAGCTTACCTCCTTGAGATATCGTGTTTACAATGTTTTCACTATTTGGCCCCTGGTTACCCCAAATGAGCTTTGACCTCCACAATAACCAACAGGGTTTCTTACTCAATGTGGTACTCGTATACACCAAATATTATATAGTTCCAAGCAGTGGCGGACTGGCCACACGGGCATTTGGGCAATGCCCGGTGGGCCGGGGGCCCGATGGGCCGGTGGACTGGGGAGCTTGGTAAAATTTACAGCCCATTTTCACAGTAGTTAATAGAATACATACTGGCTGTGTAGAAATATAAATTTTAACAGTGGGAATCAGTCATGTAAAGACTGCCTCGATCTCTGCTGCTACAAGGTGCTCCTCAAGTTGAACCTTTTCACCGATGCTTACAAGAGCATTGAGCTTGCTTACAAGCTGCTGGTAACGCTACCTGTGTCACAAGTGGCATGTGAACGTTCTTTTTCTGCCTTGAAGAGACTCAAAAACCGTTTGAAGAAGTACAATGACACAAGAACATCTTGAGGCGTTCATGTTGATGTCTGTGCAAAAAAGAATCTTGGCCAAACTTGACACTAAAAATATAATTGATGGTGTGGTCGCCAGAAGCAGCGAACTGCGTAGGCTCCTATTAACTTATTGAACATATATATTTTAGTCGATTTTATTTAGGTTTTTTTTTACAATTTCTTCAAGCATGTTGTCACAAAATGCTTGTAAAACCAATTAAAATCCAGTCTAAAACATATAGTTTTGCCAATTTTGTTTACGTTTTTAACTTTCCTCAGTTTAATCAAGTGTTGATTCTGGAAATTATTTTTGGGTCTTTTTGAAGGAATATTGTAACCTACAAAATAGAGAAATATAGCACCATTTTGCATCTAGGCGTTCCTTAACTTCCAAAAAATCTCTCAAGCCCCTTACCCAGGACAGCGATCACTAGTAAGAACATATCAATGAACAATGGGCCGGTCTAGGTGAAAACTGCCCGGGCCGGTTTTAAGACCCAGTCCGCCCTGGTTCCAAGCTCCCCTCCTTGAGATATCGTGTTTATAAGCGATGCGTCACACACACACACTCTCCGCCAGCATGACTGCATAGATTACGATTATCATCGAAACCAATAAGCGATGGGCTTGCGGCAATGTGTGCGCGATACCGTGATTAATAGGCTAGTGGCAGTGTAGTACACCATGGAGGTAAAAACTGTTTTTACCTCCATGAGTACACTAAACTAAACTAAACCAAACTATCATGATAATGACCAGTGGCGTAGGAAGGTACTTTTGAGTGGGGGGGGGGGG
>JAIPMN010003714.1:0-10312 GCA_020650975.1 Apostichopus californicus | reverse complement strand
TTAAACAAAAGAGAAACTTGATTCAAGTATGTATTACCCTGAAATTGTACTATTTGTCAGGACATCTGTAAAGAACTCATGAAAACATATATTGAATCGCTAAAAGTGAAGTGAGCTAAGATATTAAGGGTTAGATATAGTGACAACCAATAACGACTAGAATTTTTAACTTATAAAGGAAAAAGTTTATTATTTCCATCCCGATATCTTTTCATTCCTATGTCAACTTACCTCATTTTCATAATTTAGGTGAGTTGCAATCGATATTACTATTTCATAGGGATTTCAAACAGTTCTACTTAGATGATTGGAAAACAACATGGTTGACTAAATCCCAAAACGTTGCACTTGGACACTTTTGTTTGAATTTTAATACCGCCAGAATATTGTCATATTTCTCTCATACACGCCTCCTCAAGAACGCAGTTCTTGGGGGACCCTTTGTATTTAAAATGTGTGTATATATGCTTTCACCATGTGTTAGCTCCATGAGTATATGTTATTCATTCTTTTAATTAATATCTGTTCTACAAAACAAGTATCCACTTTTCTACCGAACGGGGGTGGGTGGGGTGGGGGAGGGGAGAGGTCGTGTATCTGGTGAAAGGATTCAGCTAACCTGATATTTGCTTAACTTTTACAGGACTACTTAAAGAAGTACCACTACGTTGGAGATAAAATGGATGAAACGGTCGTAAATAACCTGATTGATCCATCCGAGTTTGAGGCAATTATACGTAATATGCAATTATATATGCCTGGCGTGGATCCTACCGGTATTCTGGATAATAAGACGATGGCTGCGATGGACATGCCGCGTTGTGGTGTACCTGATCCTAGCGGGGTAGGTGACGAAACTATAGGAGGCCGTTTGAGACGTTTCTCGCATTCGGGTGGCCGATGGGAAGAGAGAACGATAACATACAGGTAGGTTACTTTTCCACTTTGACATTTTCCTACCGTAATTCCATCGTGCGATTATTTCGCGGGCTGCGAATCAATGCTAAATGATACCGATGCGCATTTATCATTTGAGTTCCTTTTTACACGTCACTATAAAAGGGACCTTCCTTCGTGAAATGGTATTTTTGTTTTCCTTCTGAGCAGCTTTGCAGAAAGTTAGGGCATATCTTAATACACTTTGCTGTTATGATTCCTTAAGCTAATATCATACATATTATGGTCAATGCTGTCATATTTTCACCCTTCATAATGCGTAACGCTCCGCCGGTTTAGTAAAAGACCGTGACAATGAAGCGGCGGCCAACGAACTTTAACCAACCAATACATTTCTTCATTCTTGGTGTGTTCAAATAGTTCAGGTGTTCGGAATACGTAACATATCCTAATCATGCAGCTAACCTATATAAAACTTTTTACCTGAGTACATATCCTGCATCACTTTGTGTTTATAGTTAATGTACTAATAAGGGAGAGGTATATACAGAATTACAGCAACATTGATTTATATTCGATGAGTTACTGTGTAAAAGGAAGTATCGTTCCCCAGCTAATATTGACCAACTTTGGTTTGCCTTGGCTGTAGCATCTATATACTGAACCGGGAAGCTGCCGTATTGAAGAGATATTTTCACTAATGAGATCATATGAGACATTACTAACCTCCCATTGCTTCCTGTACAATATCGAGAAGCACTCATCAGTCTTATACCATTGCTGCATAGAGTTGCTACGTATATAGGTCATGTTTATTATTGTTCATTGAGAAGCCACCGAGGTTGTCACATAGTTACGGAAGTGATAACGTGATGTCCCGTACTCGACCTAAACCATAGTCAACTTTGTATATAGGCTAGTATGTGATAAGATATTTAAGGAAATACTGTAGATGGCTTCAATTATACTTGCAGTTCATTGCCAAACCACTGAAATGCATTGTCTAGGTGACGGGAGTTTGCACGTGAGAGTGACAAAGGTATACAGACCGGATATGTCCGGTCAAAGTTCCATTGGCATTGTTATCTACAGTGGCGGAGCTAGGGGTATTGGTCAGAGGGGGCGAGAATGGTCTGTAGGGGCGCTTTCGACACTAAGTGGAGCGCCACTACAGGTTGGCGCGGAGCGTACAGACTTTTTTTGAGTAAAGATACTCCCTAGATCGCCGGAAATGACCCTTTCCGGGCCTTGCTAATTTGCAGATAAACGAAGAATAAATAGCCGTTAGAGCATTTTGTCAGAAAATTACACCAAAAAAATGTGACAAATGTCAATAGGTAGATGAGAGCGCAGTAAAAATGTCAATAATCGCGAATAAGTAGAAAGTGGTAAAAAGCTGAAAAGGGCGCCAGCAGTCCATTTGAGTCCGTCAGGGGGGGGGGGGCATCCGCCCCCTGACTGTATGGACTCTCCGCCACTGGTTATCTACTATATGAGTCATGAATTGATGAGAGTTAGAGATAAAAAGGATTTAGGTATAAGCATACACCTTGGTTTTTTTCTTTTCTTCTTTTTTTATGTGGAAAATCAAGTTAAGATAGTTGGATCTTGTTATAATGTTGATTATATCAGGGATTAAGTATACTGCCCTAAATTATAAAATGATGTTCTTGTTAAGCTGAGTCTCCCTGCTCCAATAAAGATATATGTCTCAAAATTAGGATCGGTTCCATAAGTTCTAATATGCTTAACGTCCCTTTACTTTTACTGTGTCTTTCTTTAGGGTGCTTAATGCACCTCCGGAGTTGAACTATGGTGACGTAAGAGAGGCCATCAGAAGAGCCTACGATGTGTGGCAAACATTTATCCCGAGGGACTTTGTAGAGGTCTCTTCAGGACAGGCTGACATCATGATGAAATTTGGGGAATACCATCATGGAGATCCATACCCATTTGACGGACCAAGTGGAACCCTCGCTCATGCCTTTGGACCTGCCGGCTATGGAAACCCAATCGAAGGAGACGTTCATTTCGATGACTCTGAAACATTCTCAGTTCGTACATTCAATGGTAGGTTGAACTATAAGTGCATGTTGGTTGACAAGGAAGCTATACCACAGTGTGTACTATAAACTCTGAAACAAAAGTATTTGAAACTATTAGGAACAGTAATCACTTTTAACTCAATTTCCTGTTATGATAATAATAGTTGTTGCAAGTGAAATGAACTAAGTTTATTTAACATTTGCTCTGTATACATGGCCAGGAAGAAACTACGGTGTATTTTCCCTTTTCATTTTACAATGGAAATTTTAAATAAGAACATTTTGAGTTAACATACATACATATATATAATCATCAATGCCATTGAACCTTGCTAGAAATGCTTCATAAATCTAAAAAGTCATACTAAAGCTGATATCTTTATAAGGCTACGCGGTCACGGTCAGTCGGAAAAGTTACTTTCATCCGGACTGGATCGTGTTTCGTTTCTGTAATTCTGTATAATTTGTGTAAACCTTATTAACAAGAGCGGTCAGAATCCCGCTCTAGCCTAAGTTATATTTTGTATTTGCAAATGTCATTTTTTCGTTAGTTCGTTCTTCGTGTTTTGCAGACTGTTTCTTATATCTTCAAATGAAGCACCAACTCATAAATTAAACTTATAAAGATAGATGTCATTTCTTTTTTAACGACACCAATACCATTCAGATTACATTTTCATTTTTTCGCAACTATAGAGTTTACGGTGATAAATTAGCGTCTTCTTTCTTCATTTAGATATCAACCTGTTTTTAGTGGCTGCCCACGAGATTGGACACAGTTTAGGTTTAGGCCACTCCCAGGACTCTACTGCTCTGATGGCACCATTCTATTCCGGATACCAGCCAAACTTTGAACTTCCGTATGATGATATCCTTGGAATACAAACGCTTTATGGTAAGTTTACAAAATACTCCAGTTTTTTTTTCTGTTTACTGTTAAGTATTAACACATGTATTATCATCTATGACAACACACACCATCCGTGCCACAGTTTGCTTATATCCGATTACTTCAGAATATTCTGTAGTGAAAGGGGCAGGAATTTCATTTGCAGTGTAACGCTTTGTGTAATACTACAAAGCACTATTCACGGTTACAAATACAGCACCCTGCACCGTTTGTCAATATATCTTCGGACCAGCAGCATACGACACTTGAGTGTAAATATATATTTAAGTTGGTACAGAATACCTCTGTCACAGTGTTCTGGTAAATCTTCACATTGAAAATACAATTTTATCTATCATGATTTTTAAATAATCAAAATGAGTTTTTTGTTTAAAGAATTTACTATAGCTGAAAAGAATGACTAAAAGAACAAGAAAAACTGTGAACACGTTATTAAATAACAAGTACATTTATGATTAATTATTGGTAGGTTCCAGACCAAGGGAAACACCAAGGGAAAAACCAGTGACAGTTAAACCAGTAACACAGGCGATGCAAACCACTGAGCTACCCCTTGTGTGCCAAATGTCATTTGATGCTGTAGCCTACATCAGAGGAGAGATATTTGCTTTCAAAGAGGACCGCTTTTGGAGGGTTCGGGAGCCAGGTAAATCTCTTACGCCTGCAGAGGGTTACAAGACAAGTGAATTCTTCAAGGGTTTACCTTCGGGCATTCAGGCGGCTTATGAGCGATATTACGATCAACGAATCCTTTTCTTCAAAGGTAACCTCTTTAATTTCTTGTGTTCTCAATCCGTTAATAAAGAATTGCTCTATCATGGAGTGCTTTCTCAGAAATGTGTCTCTTTTTTAATACATATTATTGTCCATCTCGTGATTCTCATGGAATATTTTCGTTTCATTTCACATCCATTTGTAAACTGTTAACAGCAAGTTCAGATATACAGTGTTCTATTTATTGTATATAAAATATTTAATATTTCCGTTTATTTTATAGTATATAGGCAAAAAGAAAGTCACTTATAAGGAAGGAAATGGAATGTTTAACTTTGCACAAAGAAAAACATATTTAATGAGGGATACATCAGGATATATTGCTTGGCAAATTGTGAAAGATGTTAAAAAGACAAGAGGCAATAACGCATGCCATATTTAACAGAGAATGCCCCCATCTTTTTACAGGAATGGAATACTGGGCGTATGATGGTATTGAGCCTCTTCCTGGTTACCCTAAACTCATCGGAAACCTCAGTGCAGACTTGCCAGGTAACTTACAAGCTGCTGCTACTTGGGGCGAGTATAACAAAGTGTATTTCTTCAAGAGAGGACGAGTTTACCGCTACGATGAATTTGAAAAGAAGGTAGACGAAGGGTACCCATACCCTATCGATTCAGTCTTCTCTGGTGTACCAAAAGGTTTAGATGGAGCTTTCAGATATAATGACAGTAAGTTTACCTTTAAATTCATGTCTCTTTTACAGACAATCATATTTAATCCTATATATCACTATGGTGATCATTATCAACAGGATTGCCATGTTTTAAAAGGGGATTGAAGGGGGTGGGGCGGGCCGGGGGTGGTAGTAATTGTACACATGTATAGCAGAATTACCATGCCATATTTGGTACATACAAGCACTGTAGAGTTAAAGTTCATGAAACTGCCAGTTTAGGAAACGTGCAGTTTATGTGTATACCAATAAACTGGTCTTCTCTGTACAAACCTCATATACCCCATTACCCTCCTCACACGACTTCACGCAGTTACTCTGCTAACTTGTGACAATCACTCTTGGATTGATGTTATTGTGACGATATTTTCTGTTGAAGACACTGGCGTACGATCATACGCGGCATTGTCTTTGTCCACGATTAACGTTCAGCTCTACTGCTTGGGTTATGTGACACCATTTTAATGCTATTTTGGAAATCGTGTAACTGTAATATGGAAACGTTCGCGTTCAAATGCCGAACCATATTTTTTAATAATGAATCGTAGTAAATGACACTGATTTTGCAATTTACAATCTTTTAAATCAATCTTCTTCTTCCTCTCTTTTGCATCTTCAGAAATGGCTTACTTTGTCAAGGGCAAGTACTACTACCGCTACAACGACATAACGAGGAAAGTTGATGAAGATTATCCGCGACCATTCGTTGCTGATTTCTTTGGTTGTAATCCAAATCTGTATAATTTCAAAGGAGTAAACAACACAGATTACGACTACTTTGGAATGGGTAATGACAACGGGAACAACGGTGGTAGCGTGCTTTCTATAAATTTCATCTTCCATATTTTACTCATGTTCATAACATCTCTCGTAGTGTCATCTTAGAGTATATACACATGGGCTAAAAAGTCTTGATGTAGCATTATATATATTTTATTCATTCCTTTTTGGTTGGACAGAATTCTGGTTTGAATTTCTGGTTTGAATTAGTAGAAATTAAAATAAAGGCGTCATTAAATGATACGAATGGCTCAATTTTAAACGATGAAAATATATATTTTTATTAAAAAAAGCGAGCTAACACAAAATATGAGAAAAAGCAATGCTTCACTTTTGGCTGAAGGCAATGCTGAACTACATTATGTATAATAATTCATAGGCCATTGCCTATATAACTAAGGAACTGATCAAAATCAGATTATGACTTTTAAATAAGTAGTTTGATATTTCCCATAAATTGATCCGTTTCAGCCTAAGCTCCTCAGAGCCATGTGGGGTCCCAAAAGTCTTTATATCATGGGCGGTGTATTCGTGAGAGCAAAGGGGCCACAGGGTTGGGAGTGGGGTGGGAGGAGGGTCTGCGAAACAATTAAATTGTCACACCATCTCATTAAACGCTTTTAATGATACTCGCCCCTGAAGAGATGCAGTACTTTGGTAAACTAACATTTTTCTTGATGACTAACAAAATTGTTTGCGGTTTTATGTTCGAAATTGATAAATTGAAGAAAAAAAATTGACTTTCATTTGCTAGGTTTATAATAAGCAACAAAAGAACGTTGTCACAAGTTACAAGAATATTTATTTTTAAACATAAACTGGTGAAATCTGAATATTTCTTGTATTTTATACCAAAGCAAGTTCCTAACAGTTTATGTGCAAAAGAAGGAAGAATTATTTCAGGAAAAATTTAATTTAAAATCCTCATGCAAATAATTTAAAGATATAATTATTTCGTTTTAGACATAATGTCGTCACTAAATGTCTGTTATTTAATTCCTTTTACTACTCTTTTGTCATATTTTGTCAATTATGCAACTCATTGTACATAGTTTTTGTATGATTATACCAAACGAACGAGCAACCATCTCATTTTATATTGTCTTTCTAAATTAATAAACGAGATTTATTTTTCAATAAACCATCTATGCTTTCTTTTTTCTATTCGTCATTAATTTTACTTGATTTCATCTGTCGGTAATGGGAATAAACATACCTGATTTTTTGTCTCCATTCATCCGAGGGAAATTTTTTGTCTTTGTATACATTTCATCAATTTGTATATATGATCGGTGAAAGAGGGGAAACACTTCAAAGTGGTATTGGGACATATTCATTGAGGGGAAACCATATAGTCACTTCCAAACGTTCCAAAAGAGGGATCTATTTTGTAACTCAAATTCTAGTATTGGAATGGTGGTTTTTAATCAGCCAGTTCAGATTTTCTAATGCGCATGTGCGTGATTTCCGTCTGCTCAGCTCGTTGGGGGTATACCTTGGAAGATACTAATAGTGCAATAAAGTAGCATTGACGTCAGGCAACGTCCGTTGGTTAGTGCTTTGTACAACTAAATTGCGAAGTTTATGATAAATTAGCCTCATAATTATAGGTAATCCTTAACGCATATGACTGCATATGTCAGAATGATTTAAAAAAATATGTAGTTTTGGTTAGGTCAGAAATACGCCTTATGTTAAACCCTTGCCTACTGCTTACTAGTTTACGAAACTTTGCAGCAATCATACGATCTATATAATATGTGGCATACTATAGTTTCGTGACAACGAATATGCAGTCCAGATGAATTAAAAGAGTGGGTTTCACTCATAATCATAAACCTATACTACTGTCACTGATAAGTCACTGATAGTCATAAACCTATGTCATAAACCTATACTACCACACCATTCTATCATTTACTCTATATTTGAATTTCGTAGGACCTGCTATAGGCAAAGGTATGGGGTACAACCTTCCGTAGTTTAATCGTATATCCAAAGTTCCAAATGCTAGAATCCATGTCGAGGGAGCTAACATAAACAAAACATTTACATTTCGAAAGGAACATTGCCAGTTACCGTGGTACAAGTTTGTAGATGCTATACATATTATTAATTGTGTTGTTTGTTGTAAACATTCAATGCTGACCAGTACTTAAATGAAAGGTCATTTTCCACCATGTACAGTGTACTCCACATATCCAAGGATAACTTACTGTATATGATATTTAGTGAAGTAGACTAATTAGTAACATTCCTTGTGATTCCATATCTGCCATTGTTTTGACTTCACTGCTCATTACAATCCTGCATATTTCAGTAGGTCTATAGTACAATCTCACACAACCGTCTATTGTCTAATTCGACATTACATAAACGATAATCGTTTATATAATAGACTAGATATATACAACTATCATATTTAGTAATATATTTTACCTTCCTATCCACTTGTTAGTTCTACCATGGGATCAAACAAAGTTTTGCCATCTATTTATAATAATGCCATATAACTCAAGACCATTTCATTTCGCGTTGACTACCCTTTTAAATAGTTATATGTGCCGACAAATAAAACCAGGAACGTAAAATCGGAAATAGCGGACGGAAGGACGAATTCATATGTATAATAATACTTGTAGGCCTACAGTATACCGTGTTAAACAGCTACCACAGGGAAACATTTTCATTAAACCTGTATTGCGCAATAGGTTTGTCGTAAATTCCCTGAAGTGGCTTATTAAAGGGCACTTTATACATTATGTTGGTTTAATTATTCAACATTAGAGAACCATTTTTACTACAAAAATGGCACAGTGGTTCTGCTTTTTCTAATTTATTAAAGGAGCGCTTTGGTGGTTTAGCAAAACTTGGGCAACTTTTCCCAGGGGCCGGGGGCAGGGGAAATAGACAAAAAGGGACATGAAATTACTAAGTAAATACTTGGCGCCATTCACGTTTGCCCATATATGATGAATTATTTTGTAAATATTCATAACTTACCTGACATTCTGTATATATATTTTTAACTCCTTGAGTCACTTGCTAAATAGTACAAAATGAAAACAGAGCAAAAGCTTTTGTCTAAGTTTACAAAGGCTTCGTGTGCTATTACTGACGTTTGACATGCCTTGCGGTTTATGGAGAAAGTTGTCACACCATTTACGCGGCCTGCTTGGCTTTTTGGGTGATGATCTCATAAACAGCAACTAAAAATTAAACCTCAACAAAAATGTCATACTAAACGAAAATAACCACCCTTCTGTGTTCATATCATTCAAAATTTAAGACCGTTTTTTTCTTTAAAATCTGGCAGACACGATTGAAATCATTCTTTCACCATGCCCAACATGCAGTTACCATAAAACAATGGCGGATTCTCATCACCTTTTAGTTTGTAAAACAAAATGATAAAATAAATTAAGAAATATCGATTGGTAAATCACATATGACATTTCTTGACTGTTGTAAAGTCGTAGCCTCTCTTAAACAATACGTTCTCGTTTATATCATTCTGCATCATTTTATCAATTAAATATTTCGATAACTTTGCTCATATATCGCTTTTTTCCCCCCTCTCTTTCTTGGTATTTCCTCTTCAGATTCCCACAACGATAAAGACGCTTAGCCCTTCACTGATAACCTTTTATGAAAAGCAAATGGTAGAAACATCTATAGAGTATGTTCAATCAGTAGACGGACAGAAGACCACGGAAAATGTATCACACATAACAAACAAGGAATCACCTTCACGCCTATACATGACGTGAAGTCTCTTAATTCCTTAAACGGATATCTCGATATTTTCACTCTTCTAGTTGAAACCCCTACCTCAATATCATGTTCCTAACGCTAGATATGGTTGTCTGAACTTGTTTTAAGTATCTTTTTAAATAAAATAAAAAAGTCTTAACTCTCCATGGAGGGAGAACCCAGTGGGGTACATGTATGCCATGGTGACTATCTATTTCATGTGTTTGTTCATTTGCTCATCTACCATAGTATAATGGGTGACAAGCTAAAGCTTCGGTAAAATGAAATTTGTTTCTGATTGTGTTCCGTTATGTCTCGGATCTCCAAAAACGAATGACCAATCTGTATTATTGGGATGTTCCGAGAAGGCAGACTAAGACGATAATGGAGCAAGAAAATAACCAGTTTAGGGTAGAAACAAGATTTAGTTTAATCAGCTACACATACTTCAATGAGGCTTATAGGCAAGGGCGTAG
>JAIPMN010003712.1:0-26018 GCA_020650975.1 Apostichopus californicus | reverse complement strand
GAGCATGAAGAGGGAGCACGGATACACGTGCCACCCCCCCCCCACCCACCCCTCCCCAACAGTTTTGCGAAATAGCTCAACAGTGCCAATTTTCATAATAAGTATCCCCCCCCCTTTTTTAAATTTTTTTTCGTAAAAACTAACTTGTTTTCATTTTTATAATTAACGAAATGCCATTTTGTGAAAAAGTATCCTTAATATCGAATACTAAGCAATTATAAGGGAAAAAAAATAATAATTAAACAGTGCCCATTTGTTTTGTTTTTAAACATAAAATATTAGAATTTGTGGTACTGCATTATGCACAGAGGATGCATTTTTGAGGTTACTTTGTGACTTTTCTCCTCAAATCAATCATTCCCATATCTCACAGCTCCTGGAGGTTTGCCCAACGAAATTCTTCCGCCTATAGTGCTGCCGTATTTATTCAGGGTGTTGTTCCACAAAACCTGCTTTAATTCATTTATTAACTTTTGATTTTTGATTTGTACATATAGCCTACTACATGCTATTTCAAGCTTTATAACTCTTAACTGTTTTTCATATCCTATTTATAAATATGTACTTTCAAGCATTTATACTGGATTTTAATAAACTTGAATAAACTTGAAACTTGGTTGAATACTCTGCTCCCCCCCCCCCCACCCGGACCTTCGCATTATACTACAGTGTGCGTAAGTCACTGGAATTATGGGTCACTTTTATTAGCCTATCTGAAAATTCAAATAATGGTAATTTTTGTTCAAACGTCAAGTACCAATCAAAAACTATACAACTTATTCTCTTATTTAAAGTAACTTTAAAATTGAACCTCGACGAATGTTTGAATTGGGAGCGGAAGGGGGTGGGGTCCAGTGGTGTTGAAAACGTTTAAATGAACATTGTATGGGTGGCGGCCATCTCTACCCGTGCCCACTCCCCCCTACCCACTCCCCACCCTCCCCACCCAACACCCTCGCGCGTTTCGGGTACTGTTTAACAGTGGCGTAGGAAGGTACTTTTGAGTGGGGGGGGGCTGAAGACTGATGGCCGGCCTGGGGGAGGGGTCTTTTTTTGGATTTTTTTTGCATTTCCAGGTGGCCTCAGATGCAATTTGGTGCAATATAGCACAGTTCAACACCCACTCCATTTTGTAAATAATTTTGCATTTTCACCTGGCCTTAGATGCAATTTGGTGCTCCAAATGAGATTTTTTTTCTCATTTGGAAATGAAAAAGGGGTTTTCTGACTTGCGGAGCGGGGGGCGGAATGATACTTCCGCCCCACCATATTTTTCACTGGGGGGGGGGGGGCTGGCGCTCCCCAACCCCCCGGTTCCTACGCCCTTGCTGTTTAACACTCTTTAATATATGGGAATAACTTGGAACATTCGAGGTACAATCCTTTTCAAAAGTTTTGAAAATGTTTTTGCATTCCTTTAATTTGGAAATGAAATATATATGATCCGTGATTTGGCACATGATACGTCACGCCACGTGCCAATTTCTGCCCCACTAACGTTTTCCTGTCTCTGGCCGTTGTTAATTCATGACGAATAGTTTCATTTTCGGATTGATAGTGAAACGGAAAGAACTATTGATTTCATGATTTTCTTTATTAAGACAGGATAGAGCATTTCCCTTTTGAAACTATAGTTGTCATTTACAGACAGCTCTTTCAATTCTGGCGAAGTTGACACAAATGTTGGTTATTTTTCCTAAGGATTTTAGGCCTATAGTAGTGCACTGCACTTTCCTATGAACAATATCGTAATTTGTCAGAGTTACGGTGAATGTAACAGCAAACAAGTTGACGTCTCGTTCAAGTTAGTTTCCCGCCATTTTCTGTGTTTTGATCTGACGGAGTTGTTAAGTTAATTATGTTAATGACACAATATCATGTGCTTCCAGGTATCCCCGAAGTATCCCTATAACATAGCCTACTGCAGTGGTACTACAGTAGCCTAGGAAGATATATAAAATTAACGGTAGATTCTTTGGTCTTCATCCGAAGAATTGCAGTTTCGTAGATGCTACGATGGCCCAAATTGGACAGAGAAATTTTGTGTGCAAATTCTTACTTTTCTAAACCCTACGAATTTCAATGTAATCATCCGAAGTTTGAATATTAAGGAAAGATTTTTTTTTTCTCCATTTTGTCGAAATTTCGAGAACAAAATCGAAAATAAGATATTTAATGAGGTATATGAAAATAAAACTTGCTCAATTGATTGCCTGGTACTCCTTTAACTATCAATACAAAGTGCCCAAGAAGAATGATTTAGAATTGACTTTCAGGGCATCTCTGTAGTCGAAAAGGTGTGGACCGCCCCCCCCCCCACACACACACACTTTGAAAAGTGGGGAGCGTGAACCGTCCCCCTGTATCTGCGCCACTGCACTAGACATTGCGGTCGGTTATGTCGAATGCGCAGTACATCACGAAGATTGGGAACAAATATGGGCAATTAGCCACCTCTACCCAATGAGAGAAAAGCTTAGTTGGACTCAGGTATGAATTGCTTACCTGGAAGGGACATATTTACCCCCCCCCTCCCCCCATCGGACTAATGTTGTAATTTTACAAGTTCACCCGTTTCATGTTAACGTAAGAGTATCTCATCTAGGCCTACTGTAGAACTATACCCCTCGCTTCTACTGAACTGATCTACATTAATTTATTGAACAACTCGGAATGTCCTAAAAAGGAGTCCAGTCGCATGTACAGTCACAGACATGTACAGACACATTTGGATGCTTCGTCATAATCAAGTCTTCCACCCCCAACCCCCCCCCCCCCCCGCCCCCTCCCCCTCTCTCTTTACGAAAAGCAAAGTCTTGCTGTTAAAATAACCTCAACCGCCAGCAGAGTAACTGAAAACAACTATTACGCTGTTACCTTGCAGTTCCTTGTTTTCTACAACGAATTTAGGCACAGTAATGGTACTTAAATATTATGAGTTACCCCTTGTTCCGTGTAGATACAGTTCCTTGTTATCTACAGTGTAGTTTAGGCACAGTAATGGTAATTAAATATAATGAATTACTCCTTGTTCCGTGTATAGAACAAATGTTTATTGAGTCATAACTGTTTTCCACATTTGTTAGCAATATCGAAACAAAATTTTCAACACCCTGTTAATTGAACATTTTAAGTTTTCGTATATAATTAAAATATTCATTTTTGTTGAGAAACATTTAAACACACCAGAAGTTGTGATACAAAGATACATCCATTTTATCTGAAAATATTGAGGTGGTTTCCCTTCAAGTCAGAGTCACATGTCCCACTGCCCAATCATTTTCCGCCTTCACAGTACTACAATGAAAAGAATCAGTCAAAGTCACATGTTCCACTGCCCCTTGATGTGTGGGATCCCCAATCATACGACAATGAAAAGAATAAGAAGCCAAATAGTGCAATTATTTCGAAATATATTTATTAATGTACAAATTTACAATCAAACCAAATAAACAGTGAAAAATGCCAATGCCTTCATATGTATTCCTCAAGTTAAAAACTGGTATTGTCTTATTTTCTTTTCTTTTTTCAAGAGGTGCAACTAGTTTGGGATGGGGGGGGGGGAGAGGGGGAAAGAATAAAACTCTATTGTGTGTGTCATATTTTTATAAAAACTAAAACCATTCAGCAACTGTTCTTACCAAAATAAGCTGGCAAATTATTCTCTTCCTTAATAGCTATAAATATGCTAAAAGTCAAATTCTGGTCAGAGGGCTCTCATTTTCGAAATTCAATATTTCTTTTAGTGCAGTAGCATTTTCCCTCTCCAAAACATCTTGCTGTCTAATAAAAACACTTTTCAATCTTTGGGAACAGGGACAGTGATTTGGCTCCCTGGCAATAAAACGGTCACTGCAACACCAGCCCCCCCTTCCAGCCCCCTTCCATACCCCCTCCCTCTTCCACAAGTGGTGCAGACAACAATAACCTGAATGAATCCTTGACCCCTCTTTGAACTTTAGCCCAATTATGAAGACAACCATATTTTGCTTCAATATTTATTTTTGTGTCTTTCAAGTTACTCTCATAGGGTAACATCAAGATTCAAAAACAGAATATTAAAAAAATTGCTTATTACACATTTGTTCTACATTTTAGCAAATTAATGTTTGCATGTTAGCATATGATCTGGTGTCACTGCAATTTACCGTTAATATTATATTAATTTGCATAAAACACCTAGGATAACTAATGTCGCTATATTACTTTAAATTCACAGCCACTGATTCCACAGCAATTCCTGTGAATGGAAATCTTAAATTTATCCCAAGGCAGAAGAGAACATCAACAATATGATAACTCACATGATGTGGATGTTACTTTCTCGTCAGATTTCGAGGCAAGAGATAGGATCAAACATTTTGTCAATTATCTGTACCATCTAACTGTCACCAAGAGCTTATCTTCATATAATTAATATATTAAAAATCAAATAAAAATAGGTAACTATTTTGGGTAACTTAAGCTACCTTCATCCACTACATCGTAAAGTGTGACAATCTGGACGGAATAGAGAAAAGAACAAAAAAAAAACGTTTTGACGTGTCACACAAAATGCTGGTGAAGCAACTTAATTGAATCTGGTGAGAAGAGGATTGAAGGTTTATCAAAGGAAATCGGCCACTTTAGCCAATCAGGGGTGTAAATTGCCACCGGCCCCATAAACCAACCGGCAGTTTCGGCCCCTTCAAACAAGCCAGGCATTTGTCACTTGAAACACAGTAGAACCATTCGCAACCGCTAGAAAATCAATGCCCACCACTGGCACCTCAACCTCCGTCATTGGTGCCTTGGAACCTACAGAGGTGTACCGGTTTTGAACAGGTATGACAGCTGGCTGGCCAATCTGTCTCTGAGATGTTGATCCAAGACAAACTTAAAGGTCACCTGTATAGGCCGAATTATGCTAGGGAGTCAACATAATGGTCACTTATATTTAACCTCTAACAAGATTTTTCTGGTTATATAAATTAATACTTATCAAAAGGTAAGAGTTAAGGGTGCATGAGATTAACCTTAAGGGAATTTATTTTGATGAAACTTTCGGATATATTTTTTTTTTACCATGCTGAAAATTGGAGATGCAATAATTGACGAGTACATACAGATAAATGTGTATTGGAGCCATGTTGGATCCATGGGCCATAAGAACGACATATTCTTAACAACTTATTGTTACTTTAGTTAGATCTCAGAAAGGGCTTTATTCTCGGCTGAGAGCAGACATTTTAATTTTAGGGTTTCCTATCACACCACACCGTTCAACCTGTACACCTTCACATTCTTTTCTTCCTTCTTCACAGCAGTTTAACGTGAAAACTTTTACGAGAGGTCCCCTTGCTCTTTGGTGACGACGAGAGCATGCAGGAGGATGTCATACCTTTCCAGCACATCACCTTTCACGTTGAGAATAACATTCGTTTCCATCGGCATATTTGGCTGCAAAATAAGAAATGGTAATTTTCTTGGTTTTAAAAAAAAAAATTAAAAAATTGCCAAAATGGCAACCAGAGTAATTAGTGTAGGCTAGTGGTGACAATTGTGAATTGATGCTACTTCCAAGAGCTATGTGTGCCAATATACATGCTGTTTATAATATGTACATAATCGTTTCTAACTGAGAAGGTAAATATTGTTTCGGGATTTTCCAGAAAGAATGAAACAAAGAAAGAAAAAGTCGATTCTAGCTAAGATATCAGCTAGTTTTCTATAGGCAAATGTTTGTGGTTTCGATCATGTCCATATCTACTTTACAAATTCGCTGTGAATATAAAGCATTGAGGAACCAAAAATGCAAATACAGCATATATTATACAAGTACAGAGAATAGGATAGGATTGTTTTATAGAATGGCTGCATGGAATAGTATGTAAATGACACAGCAAAGTTTGGTAAAGAAAATCCATTGTCAAGATTTGAAGGAACTAAATTTCCTGTTAGGTTTCACCTATTATAAAATATTTGTACAGTTTCGTAGGTCACCAACAAGCAGTCAACAATATAATAGAAACCAGTTCAAACCACAGTAAACAGAGATCTTGCATGAGTGCACTTGATAGGTTCATTGGACTATATCGGTTTATAGACGCAAGGTCTAGTTATATGAAAACAACAAAGGCAAAGTAAAAGAGATTGTAAATATATACCGAACAACTGACAAGCCAAATTAAGCAGGGTTCAAAATTTTCACACTTTCATAAGCTCCGAATGTCAGCTCTTATAAATAATTCTAAATGTTGCTGTGTACGAAAAACTTTGATACAGCTTTGCAGTTGTATCTAGCAATTTTATCATTTTGACTAGCATTTTTTTGCCGTGTGATGTCCGATAAACTATTCCCAGACCCGATCGATGTTTTAGAATGAAAAGCCGTACATTTGATCAAGTTTTACATATTATTCTTTTTTGTCTGCTGCAGCAGTATCTCACTGCTTAATCAGCAGCGTAGGCCATTTCCTTCCATTATCTTTGAGGGAGGGAGTTATAGGCAGCCATTGGTGGTGGGTTGATATCTGAAGTATGAATTATAACTCTAGGCCAGCCAAGTAGTTGCCTGGACACAACAGTCTTAATACCTGAAATTATCCGTTTAGTTTAAATCCAAACAACTTCTTTTTGTATTATGTTTTAAACAAATGAGATTTTCTACCGGATGCAATTGAGTTTGGGTTACTAGTTTCCTGGGGTTGGTGAGGGGAAGGGGGGGGGGGAGAGGTTGTTGGTCAACATTGAGAGAATGGAGTGGATGTGGGGAAGAACAGAATTTACAAAAATGTAAAATCATGCTGGGGGAGGGGGAGGGGGAGGAGGAGGGGGAGGGGGAGGGGGCAAAGGTGGTCGGTCGACATGCAGAGAATGTAGTGAGTGTGTGGGAGAACTGAATTTACAATAATATATAATCATGCAAGACTATTTCCATGAAACAATTAAATTGTAAATTTGAATCAATCTTTTATACAAGTTAAGCTAATCACATAACCCTATGTTAAATGCACATAATCCATGTGTTCCTGTTATTTTCTTTATTAATTTTTTTATTTTGAGTGAAAGTGAATGGGAAGTCTTCACAAGTGTGATTAGGTTAAATATCCAACCTATATATCCACAGATACATATGTTTGATCTCGACTTAAATTTCCAACACCATATCGGACTTCCCTTTCCGATTCAATCAAGTTCATGTCCCTTTACAAAAATAGTTATATTTTAGACCTATTCAGGTGCTTTCCCTCTTGTACAGAAATTGTAGCCTTAGCAAGCAATTATCTTAAACATTTAAAACCTATAGGAAATTATAAACTGATATTCATCAGGGCTTTATCTAATTTCTGCTTCCAAATTTTCTTTTTTTCCCTTATAGCTTGGTTACTTAACTTGTCCTGTCTAATGTAAATGTGTACCAATAAAAATTGATGAACACACAATATAGAGTAGGAGGGGGGGGGGGGGAAGGGGGGAGACGGTAATAAGAAACGGGAAAAAGCAGATCAAAGAATAGCTGGGATTTTTGGCAACTCTAAATAAGGATACATCCAATTGTTTACAAAAAGAGCTTCTTACATTATGTCCCTTTGGGGGTGACCATGTGATGTTGATTTTCTTTGTATTTCCGGCATCGACCATTCCCTTGACCGGATCAACTTGAAACCCTAACACAGCGGCTGTGTTTAGGTTATCAAAGAAAAATTCACCGTTCTGAGAAGAATTGAAAGGAAAAGAACAACGAAAGAGTTTCATATCAATTTCCTGTCACGGTTTTATAGTTTAATGAAGTTATCAAATCATCCGTAAGGAATGGCAAATATTTTTGGAACTAACTTCCTGGAAGTTATGACAAGAGGTATATTATAAAAGTAAACTACAGCCTGTTTTGAATGTTTTGGTTTCACCACTGCAAACAAGCGAGATACCGAGCGAGATTAATGTACCTTTTTCTGACTAACGGCCATGGTTCTCACGCATCCAACGTTAAGCTGTCTGGTAGCTGGTTGCGTCTTTTCCTCAGTACTGAGAGCTCTGAAAGTCAGTAATACAGGAATCGCAGCCGACTGGGGTACTTCCGCTAATGTACAAAAAATTGAAAATAAAGGTATTATTCCGTTGAAAACAATCGAAGCAAAAAAAAATACCCTCAGAAGATCTAACTACTTGAAGATAAAACTTCAACTCTGCGATGCTTCATCCTAACTATTAGGCGAAAAAGTCCAGTGAAGCGGAAAAATTACGGAACGAAATGTCCGTTGAAGATAACGGGAGTATTAAAAGGTGGTTTACCACAATCCAGATCTTGTATTAATCATAAGACTATATTAAAGAAGCAGATAAGTATTATCAGCCTTATCGTGCACCTCGTGAACAGTGGTCTAGGAATAACATCTCTACTGACAGGTCCTGGGCAAAACCGATGTCTTGTTTCTGCTGCCCCACATCTTTGGAACAAATTACCTGAATTAATCAAGCTCTCTCCTTCTTATGTGTCATTCAAATCTACCCTCAAAACTCATCTGTTTCTAGAACTCAAACGACTTCTTATTGACCTTTGACCTTTTCTTATATCTTATTCTTTGTCTGTTACTTGTTTTGCCCTTTCTCACTGTTGTTTCACAGTTCCATTAGAATCTCTCTGACGGATACCAATGCATTACAGATGTTCATTATTATTGATATTATTATTATTATTATTTCTATTCAAAGAACATATGCAGGTGACAATAAAACACATTAAAAGTGAAATAAAATAAAATTTAAAAAAATGTTGTGCATGGAAATATATCACTTGCATATGTACGTGTGAATGTATGTGTGTATGTGTAGGTGCGTGTATGTATGTACTTGAGATCCTCCTGCAAGCAGGAACTCGCGAAGAAGCCTCATTCGCTTATCAAAGCCGCAAGCTGACCGAAGTCAGTCTCTTAGATTCATATTTAACATCCATGATTATGAATTGTCAATTGTCAACAACTCTGTAACTGGACGACATACATTAATCTTAGAATGACTCGAACTTGGGACCTTATGATTGAAAGGCTTCGCCGTTAACCACTGAGCTAACACTGAAGTAAGATATATACCAGATGAGATGTAGAAACAAACAGAAGATGATATTTTACCTGATTCCTCGATAATTGGTGTCACAGTTAAGGACTCAACTCTCGGTGATATCTCATCCCCCCCTGTGACATACATTATCTTGGTTTTCGCAGCACCCTTCAGTTGAAGGACGTAACCTTCTTGTTTCCCAAACAGCTCGATTCGGGCAACATCTGCGAAGAGCTCGCTGGGATGGTCTGGTCGGAATGTGACAGATACGTCAGCTTTCTTGCCTGGCGATAGAAAAGAAAAATGTATCCGTATATGCAGTAATGTAGTTTATAATATTATTCCAATACATGGGTGAAATATTTCAAGAAAATATGAAAGGGGCTACCAAATACATACTTGTTGTTCCCTTGCTTCACTGTTGTCAGCAATTTTAGCTGTTTACATTAAAGAATGTATATACTTTCAAGCTCGGAATCACGAAGGTGGTTACAAATTTGATACTTAAGTATGGCGACTAGGTCAGTGTCTATCGGTGGAACTACAAGCAAAATCACCATGCAATACCGTCAGGCTAGTAGTGAGTCTGTTCTTGTACTCATATTCTGGAATAGTTTCCTGTACTCATATACCCTGATGGATTTGTACTCTTACTTGAAGTACTTTGAGGAATCTTGTATGTACACTCCATTGCAACCTTAAGTACTCGTACTACAAGTCCTGACGGATATGTACTTGCACTTGAGGTACTCTGAAGAATTGAGTATGTACACTCAAATGCAAACTCAAGTACCCATACTACAAGTCCTGATGGATTTGTACTCTTACTTGAGGTTCTTTGAGGAATTTAGTATGTACACTGTAGTGCAAACTTAAGTACCCATACTATTAGTCCTGATGGTTTTGTACTCTTACTTGAGGTATTTGAGGAATCTAGTTTGTACACTCAAGTGTAAACTTAAGTACTCATACTACAAGTCATGATGTTTTTGTACTCTTACTTTGAGGTACTTAGAGGAATTAAGTATGTACACTCAAATGCAAACTTAAGTACTTGTACTACAAGTCCTGACGGATTTGTACTCTTATTTGAGGTATTTGGAGGAATCTAGTTTGTACACTCGAGTGCAAACTTAAGTACTCATACCACAAGTCCTGACGACTTTGTACTCTTACTTTTGAGGAATCTAGTATTGTACACTTTGTTATTTACCTGGTTCAAGAGTCCCCTGACATGGAATACAGTCAAACACGCCTCTACCATTGTAGTTAGCTGGACCGATGTCATAGTGTCGTTGGGTCTGGTCCCTGGTGATAAATACTGGCAGTTCGGAATGATTTGATGTCTTGTGGCTGGTCAGGCTATCCAGATTGATCTTGTAATCGATGGCAAATGTGGAAGAATTCTCAAGCTGTCAGGAAAATGGAGAAAGAAAAACTTCATATGGCACGGTGGTGCGAGGGGGGGGCGGAAGGAGGGGAGGGGTATTGATTGACAATACATTCTTACGTTTAGTTGCTGGTACATCGCAAAGAGGCTATTACAAAATAATTTGAGTTGAGAAAAGTGGAACAACAATTACAAACAACGAATGACAGATAAAATGAGATTATTCAGTGTCTACTAAAACAAACGCAGTCTCATTTTTAAAAAAGTGGGGAGGGGGAGGGGAGTTAGAGGTGGGCATGGGGGTGAGAGATGGGAAGCTAGGAGCAGGAAAGGTGACAGGTTTGGTTTGTAATGAGAAGACAAGATGAAAGGAAACATGTTATCTTTTAACCTTAGTTTATAGTTATTTCAGTAGACGATATACTGCATATGCAGGTTCCTGTTGGCAACTTAAAATATGCAAGGCTGTTGATCATGTGATCAGTCCCTAGTCTCCCAGAAAGCCAGAGTATTCAGACCAACCAATTATCCACATCCATGGGAGGAGACATCCATGGAAATGTGCCTCATTGTGAGGGATATATCCATAGGCAGTGTGTTCTTTTATTCATATAGGATATATTGCCTTACAATGAAGCCTTACTATGCTAATAAGGTGTTCATGCTGGAAGATTCATGAATATGCAAGAGGAACCAATGAATATAAAATAACTCATGAATATGGAAGAGAATCTCACCTTGAATGTTTCAGTGTGTTCCTCTCCAGCAAGAACATAGCCCAGATCCAAGACTCCATCAGTAACTGATACCTTCACTGCAGGTTGTAACCCTTGACCTTTAAGGACAAGACTGAGGGTGGAGGTTGCACACTTGATGTCCAAGACTTCGTAGAACTAATGGCGAGAACGAACAAAAAAAGATGTTTTCCATGACATGTGGAAAGAAGTGGCTGCAGTATTAATTTTTTAAAGTATTGTAATATATATGTGTAGTTTCTTTTAAGATACCAATAATGCATGTTTGACTAAAAACAACTTAATAGATGGATCAAACTCCTCCCATTCGAAACTGCAAACTTATGTTTTATTGAGTTCCACACACTCCCCGATAGAAAAAGACTGAAACAAGGTACAAAGAAACTGGACTATCATGGGTCAGGTTTTCAATAGCCGTAGAGATTCATAGACCTTTTTCACTTAAAGATCAAAATCAAATCAAAATCAAATAAAACAAAAACTGTTAGCAAACTGCTTATCCATTAAAGAGCCTTTGTAAGAGAATGTGTAAAAGTAAGTGGGCCTGACGTTTTGATCCTAGCAGAAGATCCTGCTATGATCGAAATGTCAAGCTCACTTACTTTTAGACATTCTCTTAAAGATCAGCAGGTCATGGTATTTCCCTGTGATTTGTTAAATTTGTTACAAAATGTCACATCGATATGAAGATATAAAGGAAGCTATAACTATTATTACTATTATTATTAATATTATAACTATTATTATTATGATTATTATTAGTACTATTATTATACCTATTATTATTATAACTATTATTATTATTATTATTACTATTACAATACCTATTATTATTATAACTATTATTATTATTATTATTATTATTACTATTACTATACCTATTATTATTATTATAACTATTATTATTAATATTATTATTACTATCATTATCATTATTATTATAATTATTATTATAATTATTATTACTATTATTGCTATTATTATTATTATTACTATTATTATTATTGTTGTTATTATTATTATTATTACAACAATCTTTGAAGAGGGTTAAAAGACTAGGTTGGCGAAAAGCTAATCTCCCTCGAGGCCCATCTGAACAGAAAATTACCGACCCAAGGATAATAAAAGATATTAAATAAAGACAATTAAGAGAAATATGAATAACAAACAAATTTAACAATAGAGATAAACAGTTAAAATTCAATTAAGAAAGATAAGTTTACACTGCTTGGCCAACAGTCAACCTCAAAGAACAGCTTTTGTCCTTAGGGACAGCTTAGAACCCCACTGGTACACATGTGTACCCCCACTGGTACCCTGTGTACCTACAGTTGAAACACATCTATCTATCTGATCATTGATCACTCTGACTGAGTCATCAATCAACCACATTTTACAAAGAATTATATTTACTTCCTCTTTCGGGGGAATTGTGAAACAGTATGGAAATGGGTTTGATTTACAGGTGTTCAAAAAAGACTTCATGTATATCAAAGTGAATAAGACGACACCAGGAACTGGAAGAATTGTCAGGGTTAACAATGTGACAACAAACACTGGCAAAAGGAAATGGACATAAACTGTGTTGAATATAGGCTTTATAAACTGACTCAAAGGCTTGCATTGTGGCAGGGCCTTCCCTCTTTGTACAGTCTGATTAGCAGACACATAGCAAGCTGGTGCATGTGTTCTATCATAGTTGCCTGTACTAATATCTTGTGTACTTGTATACTCATATACTTGTGTACTCATGTACTTGTGTACTCATACTATCATAGTTGCCTGTACTTATGTACTTGCATACTTGTGTACTCATGTACTTGTACTATCATATTGCCTGTACCAGTGTACTCATACCACCATAGTTGCCTGTACTCGTGTACTTTAATACATGTGTACTCATGTACTTGTACTATCATTGTTGCCTGTACTCGTATACTTGTGTACTTGCATACTTGTATACCCATGTACTTGTGTACTACATACAATCATAGTTGCCTGTACTCGTGTACTCATGTACTGGTACTATAATCATAGTTGCCTGTACCAGTGAACTCGTACCATCATAGTTGCCTGTACTCATGTACTCCTATACTTGTGTACTTGTATACTTGTGTACTCCTATACTTGTGTACTCATGTACTTTAACACATGTGTACTCATGTACTTGTACTATCATTGTTGCCTGTACTCGTATACTTGTGTACTTGTATACTTGTGTACTTGCATACTTGTGTACCCATGTACTTGTGTACTCGTACTATCATAGTTGCCTGTAATCTTGTACTCCTATAATTGTGTACTCCTATACTTGTGTACTCATGTACTTGTACTATCATAATTGCCTGTACCAGTGTACTCGTACCACCATAGTTGCCTGTACTCGTGTACTCCTATAATTGTGTACTCCTATACTTGTGTACTCATGTACTTGTGTACTCATACCATCTGGTAACCTGTACTCGTGTACTCCTATACTTGTACTCCTGTACTCTTGTACATGTTCTATCATAGTTGCTTGTACTTTACCTGATGGATTTTGTAACATTACTTAGAACCCTAGTATAAAACTAAGTACTCATGCATGGAGCCTTGTACTCATCCTCCTACCAATGGGACTTCTAGCTTGTACTCATGGGTACTCATGGGTGTAGTACTGGTGCTACAGTTCTGTTGAGAGGTATGACACACTAAACACCTATGTGGCTAAGAAGCTTTGGACACCAACTCACCTCTTGTTGTCTGTAGTCAAGTATGACTGTGTTTACATGTTTTTATGTAACTCAGGGACTGTAGCAATAGATACTATTAAACTGGTGATATCTACTTCTTAAAGAGAAACAACTGTATGGCTAGATTCAAACCTTTTAGGTTTCCTAACATTGAGAAGTTGCGAAAAAAATGTTAGACACCACCATCGATCCCAGAAAATACACACACAGCTTGCTACCTTCGGTAATTAGACACTAGGGTACAGTCAGTACATACAGCTGCGGCCAATACCCACAGCACAGTGTATAAACGATACAGCGATGGACATCTCAGGTCCAGCTAAAGATAACAAGGTATCACGTTTCATTACTGTCTGCATTTTGTAGCGACACTAACAAAACGTCACTTGCAAGCAACAGAAAGTTAACTTTTTCAGATGGCCGCACACGGTTTGAGGTAAGTCTTCAATGCCTTTAATAGTCAAATGCTTCAACGCAATTTCTAGAGGGTTTTATATTGTATGGTTCTGTCACGATCATCTCCACAGATAAGCTCTGTTTGCCTTTGACCTTTCTGCTAAGATGGAAATGTTCAACTCTCTAATTTTTATACACTTCAGCTGCGCAGGACTTTTTTGCAGTAGACATGCAGATCCCTTACGGTATTTTTTTTTTCTTTTTTTTTGGTCTCCCTTTAAGAAAATACAAATATAGAATTACTGAACAAGGAACAGACTGGGAGAATAATTCAAGGAAATGAAGTAGTTATTAACCAAACAAAAGGTTGAAATAAATATATAACGGTGACTAAAACGAATAAAAAATATCACATGAACCCAAATAAACCACATTCGGTTTGGTATATATGTTATGCGCTATCGACCGATTTGCGCCATCGATCGATAGCGCTGCGCTATCTATGGATCCGCCGTTAGCGCAAGCATCGGTAGATCGCGCTGCGCTATCAATCGATAGTTCGTGGGTCGTGTAGGATGAGATTTAAAGGGGAACTGCAGGCCTCGTCTACGTGAATACCCTTTACGACATCGAACACGTTTTCAGCATGGACAACTCGCAGGAACTTGGCGCTTCCCTCAAGGCCAGGAAGGTCGACAATCTGAAAATTCCGTGTTTTCACCCAATGTCGGAAGTGCGAGTCCACCTTGATGCTTGGATGAAGAAGATGAGATTTAATGGCATCGTACTTCTCCGCGCTGATGACTGGGCTTTTTGTTGAAGCAGCTTGGCGGTCGACGGTCTCCTGCATGTGTTCTCGAAAAGCCAGTGGCTATTTTTCCATTTTGACGAATATCGTCACTATATATCAGTACTATATGAGGTCGATAGTCACTGTTGGCCCAATCACATCAGTAATTTAGCAGATTTCTTAGAACCTAGGCCTGAAGACATATGATACAACCTGATACATATGCCTGATTCAACAATGGATTTAGGTTATCTTCATGATACAACCAATTTATTGGAACTCATTGTATCACTATCAATTGATAAAATTTTATTGAATTTATCATAAATATTTATATATAAAATGGTAATTAAACGGGCAATTTTTAGAAAAATCGGTGATGTGTCCATTAAACAGCACTTGGCGTCATCCTGAAGTTTAAGAAATAAATCATTGTCATAAATCATAAATCATAGACATACAATCTGTCGATCTGCCTGCGCCATCGATCGATACCTGCGCGATCTACCGATGCTTGCGCTAACGACGGATCCATAGATAGCGCAGCGCTATCGATCGATGGCGCAAATCGGTCGATAGCCCATAACATATACACAGTCACATTTCCTGGTGGTCTGTTCTGTCAAGGTATATATAAACTTTGAACAAAAGTAAAGTAAGCATCCATGAACTCACAGACTTTGCTTGGGTGGGTTCAAATGCTACCACGATAGTGTGTGTCGCATCAGGAAGAAGATTCCGAATGGCGTTGAGAACCTGGAACGGACCGTGACAGTCCAACACAGACTGTTTAAGCTGGTGATCTCTTGGTCAAGAAAAATCGTGGTCAGTTGGTAGAAGAGTTATAGTAATTCAAAAAGCTTTCTCGATCAAATTATTTACATAAATGAATAATGGAAATTTGACTGGGATATTTTAGACCATGGAATAGGAACAAAGAAGTTTGTGGCTAGAATTGGCGCTTAGTTGGTGGCGATCCCTATATAGCCATTTCTTTGCTGGGGGCGCCGGTCAGATGCCACAGTACCTTGCATACCCTGTAACAGTGGATCATGTCGCATTTCGTAGAGTGCTGGGCTTGTAACCCAGAGGTCATTGGTTTGAATCCCCTGCTAGCCATAAAATTCTCTGCTCTTTTCCACAATCAAATTCCGAAGAAACTTATATGTATTTCCCCCTTGAATTTAATTTTTTTCCCACCAAAGGGGTCTAGCTGGCGCACAAACTTTAATACTTAGTTTGTTGTAATGATATCACAGTATAGCAGCCTGTAACCTTCAATGGAAATTGCTTAAATACTTTGTCTAAAAAGTAAAAACCAACAAAATTGTTTAAATTACATCTACTTGGTTAAAGGTCTAAGCAATTCCTACAGCAACAGCTCCACTAATAGGGAGTCAACTAATTTGAATACAAGATTCTAGGCGAGTGGACAACACAGAGTGAGTAGTATCATGTGATAAGTACGTACCAACCACAAGATTCAAAGGACAAAGCCATTTTAGCTTTAGTTTCTAGTTTTGCTTAATATATAGTACAATAATACATATTTTTTAACAAATTTCTCCCAAAAAAATACTGGAGTATGAATATTTAATTTATGACCAAAATCAAGATTTACATAAAAGGATACGTCCAATGGTGTGTCGGCAATGTTCTGTATGGTGATGGTTTTGATTAATCTCTGGCCAATGGAGACCTCGTCAAAGTCAGTGAGTGGCCTTCCGTGGTTGGAAATAGCGACCAGGGATGGCTTGACTTCTGGACAGTGCACGTGGAGGTACAATGTGTTGTTGATACTGAAATTAAATAGAAAATTTTTTTAAAAAATGCTAAAAGATTTAAAACGTTTATGTTAGAAGACTGAAACTGGTAATTAAAGCTTGCGGCATAAACAAAGATCCAATTAGCCTAGACTGTCAAATTATACCGACACGCTCAGTGAGAGGTATAAATGAGCTACTTAAATATCTCAGTACGAGATAAGCTTTTTCTTATCTTTTTCATTTTTCTTTGGAGGGGGGATGGGGAGGGGGGAGGGGGATGGGGGAGAGGGATCAGGTGGGAAAGTAAAACAAGATGGAGAACTTGACCATTTCTTCTTCTCTTTTCAAAATAAGATGTTTTCTATCAAACATTATCATGTGTTAGAATGGAAATGACTTCATTTTAATATATTCTACTTTGAATAAAGAGGGCATTTACTCATATAACCTATTTTGATAGCTAACCATTCGTTTGTGTTTGATGTTGTTGCTTGGTTTTTTTTTCAAAAAAATTTCAAATGGATGAAGTATTTTTCTTTAATAAAGGATTCAATATCCTTAGCATAAAAACAATTTGAGAGATCAGATTTCAAACATGTTGATGGATCGCATTAAGACTTACTCATAAGGTAAAGTGCCTGGATCCCCAGGGATACCAGAAGCGATGAAACATGGAATGGCGTAACTACGGAAGCGACCTGAAAACTGACGAAGGAGAGATGACCTTCCTGCTGCATAATCATCAGATCTAAAATGAAAAGTAAAACTTATAAAGTTAAGACACTAACCAATCATCAAAGGGAAGGGCTGTTCAAGCTCTGAGATGAATATTGTAATGTTTAGTTTGGTAGGTGCTTTTGTAGACAGCTAAAGAGATATTACAGCCAATGTTACTAAAATTATTATAATAAAAATAATAATAATAATAATAATAATAATAATAATAATAAAAATAATAATAATAAAAAAAAAATAATAATAATAATAATAATAGGGGTGTAGAGTATGGGAGGAGAGAGGGCCAGGGGTGTAGAGTATGGGAGAGAGGACCAGGGGTGTAGATTAAGGAGAGAGGTCCAGGGGTGTAGAGTATGGGAGGAGAGAGGAATAGGGGTGTAGAGTATGGGAGGAGAGAGGGCCAGGGGTGTAGAGTATGGGAGAGAGGACCAGGGGTGTAGATTAAGGAAGGAGAGAGGTCCAGGGGTGTAGAGTATGGGAGGAGAGAGGACCAGGGGTGCAGAGCATGAGAGGAGAGAGGACCAGGGGTGTAGAGTATGGGAGGAGAGAGGACCAGGGGTGAAGCGAGGACAAGGGCTGTATGAATGTCACCCCCAGGAGAGAACTTTCTAGAATGGATGAAAATCAACAAATCATGTCAGTTAAAAGAAGGATACAAGAAGTAGTTGTGGAATGGCAGAGTTATTTGGGTGGGTATGTATGATAGCAGAGAGAGAGAGAGAGGCGGTGAAGGGAGGGCGAGGGAGAGGAGGAGTAGGAGGAGGAGGAGGAGGAGGAGGATGAGAAGGAGTGGCAGGTATTGATGCCCTCAATGGGACTGGCCCATTGAGATGAAAGTCAGTCAGCTAATTTCATTTACAAGTACGGTTCAAGTTAAGGTTGTAGGATGGCAGGCCTGTGTTGAGACATCCAAAGGTGACATTCTGTTGAATGGTCTTCTTTAACACTGACTGTCCAATGAAGTTACATGTGCTGAAAATGACGCCATTAGTTGTTCTCTCGACAATAAGTTTCATTTTCCCCCTCGTATCCCACGGATCAAGCTCTACTGTTTGAATCATACATGGTCTCAGGTAGTGTAAAAGTGTCTCTGCTACCAATACCGCTATTTTCCATCAGAAATATTGTTTAATAGAGCCAAAAATTCTCTCTGGGAAACATGTCAAAAATAGATTACTTTAAAGGAATATATATCACGGTGCACTGACTGGAGTTGCAGTGTTTGTGTAAGTTGACTGTGATGACTCATAAAACAATTGCTGTGGCCATGGTTACACCTACCTTTTCACCCCATGTCTGGTATACAGGCCTTACTCCTTATTAGTTATCTTATGCAAGACTTGCTCAGTGAGGTTGTTAGTTGACTGTGATGACTCATAAAAAAAATCGCTGTGTTGCTAAGGTTACACCTACCTCATCACCGCACGTCTGGTATACAGGCCTTTCTCTTTATTAGTAATCTTATGCAAGACTTGCTCAGGGAGGATGTTAGTTGACTGTGATGACTCATAAAAAAAATCGCTGTGTTGCCAAGGTTACACCTACCTCATCACCGCACGTCTGGTATACAGGCCTTTCTCTTTATTAGTAATCTTATGCAAGACTTACTCAGGGAGGATGTTAGTTGACTGTGATGACTCATAAAAAATTCGCTGTGTTGCCAAGGTTACACCTACCTCATCACCGCACGTCTGGTATACAGGCCTTTCTCTTTATTAGTAATCTTATGCAAGACTTACTCAGGGACGATGTAACTTGACTGTGATGACTCATAAAAAAATCGCTGTGTTGCCAAGGTTACACCTACCTTATCACCGCATGTCTGGTACACAGGCCCTACTCGTTATTAGCTATCTTATGCAGTACTTACTCGGGGAGGATATCCTCTGGTTTGGGTGGATTGACTGGCTTAGGGCCTGATGCCGATGCTGGACTGTGTTTCCCTTTCAAGCCAGGCGATTTAGGTTTCTTGACTCCTTTCTTGTTTTTCTGAGGGTTCACGACAAAAATAGAACGGAAATAAAAGTTTGACACAAATTGTTAGAATTCAAGCCTTCAGAAATGACATTTATCTGTCATGTAAGGTACCACAATAACCCTTTCCCCTCCCCCAACCCAATCCCCCCCCCACCCCTCACCATATCACCACCCCAAAAAATATAAAACAAATGAGAAAAATTTATGAAACACCGAAAAACAATCAATTTCTCCAAAGTAGATTAGTTAACAAAAGCATATTAATATAATTCTTACTTTTAGATGAATATTTGTGAATATGAAAGTCATAAAAGTACCTTTCCTGCTATAAAATGTAATTATTAATAAAGGCGGCTCTCTGCAATATATATAACTGTGTTATGATAAGGTGGTTGAAAAGTCAATGATATGAGCAACTTGAATAAAACAAGGAAGCCAAAGTTAACTTTAAAATTCAAATTTACTTTGAAATTCAAATTTACTTTGAAATTCAAATTTTCTTTGAAATTCAGGTTCGAACATGCAGTAGCAGGGGCTATAATAAATATGTATTATCAAGCTCAATTTCCAAAAATTGTCCTTGAATTGATAAATTAATCAAATATCGTGTTATAAATATTTCCATCATCCAAGACATTCTCAAAACGAAATTGGCTGCTTTAAATGGGTATACAAACTTCCCAACTCATGCCAAAAGCAAAAATTTTAAAACCAAACAAAACAACACACTTTGGGAACATCATAACTAATATTTGTTAGAAATGAAAAAAGATGGCTTTAGATGTAAACTATATAAATGCTAATATTCTGTAGGCTGTTTGAAACACTCATTCCTCAGTCCATGTTTTATCTCTGTATCATCTTTAACTTTTGAGAGATTACCGTTTAACCATCTGAGGTTCATCAATTAAAGTGGCTGGGCTAATTAGTCTAACACACAGACCATTAGGTCAATTCCTGAGATGCAACATCAAACTCGCTTGGAAAACATGGAAAACATGGAAAACATGGAATTTTGTGACCACAAATAACATGCTTACAATGCGAGCATACACAAATTTGTCACATTCAAAATGACCTTGAATTTCAAAGGTCACCTAAGTTTGCTATATATGAATATGAAAGTTAAATGAAATGTTGTTGAGATATTAGAACCCGATGACTTGCCTCTGTGAATTATGATAAACATTATGATAAAGCCGCCACATAATTAACTAAGATGCATCGTTACCTGCTTCACATGCATAATTTAGAAAACAACTGATGACGACCTTTGACCTCAATGATGAAAGATAAACTTCTCACAAAGAGAGTCAATAGTTCATCAATTATTGCGACTAAAATATGCTAGAGAACCAAATAATGGTCGCACATGCTCTCAATTTCTATGACTTTGGTCTTTTCTACAGACACCCTCAAACAATTCTACCTCAATGGGTTTAACATCCTATTATTCTATCATTTTAATATTTCTAAATATGGTGAGGGGGAAGATTTTGAAGGTTCAAATCCTCCAGGGAAGCTAACTTTGCAAACTTTTAGCAACATCAGCATGCAGGCTAAAACTGATGACCTTTTAAGCCTTTGAAGTAGATCCTGCTAGGATCGAAACGTCAAGCCAACTTACTTTTACACGACCTTTTAAGCTAATTAACAGTTCCAATATTATATTACTAGTTAAAGAGACGTCACTGCCAACGCCCTTATATTATATCATGTAGTATTATTAACACCATTGAGAATAAAGTTAAAAAAATTCAGTACTGCAAAGTTGATATTATGTTAACATTCTAAAAGCAACACAGCCTTGTGCTAATTTTAGCTGCTATGTGCAATATAGTCATAAACTGTACGACAATGACAGAGGCCTTTTGGGTGAAACTAGACTAACGTTAAAGCTGTAATAACATGCATGGCTGCTGCCCAAATTCACAATACCATTTACCTTGCCCTTAGTGTCATTTCGTCACACCCTGGCGTGAGAAAGGCACAAGACCTAAACAGTGCCATGAAGAATTTCTTTTGTCCCCATTCAACCGTCAAAAGTAACAACTATTCTCAAATTTTCTATACATTTTAATTGGTTCCGTGTTGTGTAACCAAATATCACGTTTATTATTAACCTAATAACCATAGCAGTACCTATTAACATCTCTTTAACAGAATATATATATTTTTTTCAGTAATAATAAATAATAATTATTAATAATTATTTATAATAATTCATTAATAATCAAACAAAGCTTGAGATGGTAGATATAAATGAAATGAAGATATATATATAAATGAAATGGGATGGGGGGTGGGGCAGAACATAACTTGTATGTTAATTTCCTTAATAAAATAAATCGACTAACTTTGCAAGAAAAATTAATGGCATTGCCAATTAATGATGAAAATGCTCAAAAAAGGTAAGATCTTTATTTGAAATAACCCAAGAATGATAACAGTAAATATTTTAATGTGAACAATGAATTATGTAGCTACACCAATTTTTGTTAGTATCTGAATTTTGGAAGATATAAAAATTCAAAAACAAACAAAACAAACAAGCAAGCGAATGAGGTTCCTGTCAAATGGAGACATACCTTGTCGTCTGGTTCCTAAAAGATACAAAATTGTTCATATAGTGACACAGGAAATTACTAAATATGTATTTGTGATAAAGTCGAATGATACCAATATTACAGACGCTTACACATGGCCTATACGCAGGGATGTGCCCACGCTGGGCGGCACTGGGCGGCCCCGCCCAGCAATAAAAATTACCACCCAGCACTGTCTTAAAAATCTTGAATCCCGCCCAGCACTATTTTCTCTAAAATCCCGACATTCCTAACAATATATTTCACACACAAAATTTAAAAATGTAAATTGTTAGCAAAACTAGTGTATGTGCTTAAAAAGCTACACAAGTGCCAGCATTTGGCATCTGAGCACCTTCAAAAAACGAAAAATTTCTCAAAGGGGAGGGGGACACCTCCTCCCCCTTAGACCCTCCCCCAGGAAGGTGATCAGTATACCCGGCACTCAGGAAATCCTGGGCACATCCCTGTAAACGTATATACTTTTCCACTTTGAGACATCCAGAAGCTAAAGACTTGCCAACAGAATTAAATTACTGAATGGTTATCTATAAACATGGATAAAGGTTCTTTATTTCTTCATTGACGAACCCAAAGTGACTGTTATCTAGTCTTTGTCACATAAGTTTCTCATTGAAATTATTGCAGTTGGACTTAAAGAGTGTAGATCTGTTGTAAACTTGTAGTGACCGTCCATGATGGTGCAGTGACTTGTATGCATACTGTCCACATTTCAACCGGCAAAACATGTCACATACTATAAATATAACGGTGGAAAAACACAAGGAGACAACAATGTGTTGTGTGCCACAAGGTGGATTTAGGTGTGGGTGTGGCCCAAGTAATTCAAGCAGACAATGTGTTGAATGCCACAAAGTAGATTTAGGTGTGGGCGTGGCCCAGGTAATTCATCAAGAAGACAATGTTTTGAATGCCACAAAGTGATGAGAAATAAAGTACCTCATTTGGATCGGGAGCATTCTTCCGAGCAGCCTGTTCATCCTCGTATTCCCGTCTGGCTTTGGCTTCCAAGTTCCGAGTGGCTAGCCTAACAGCTTCTTCTCTGATATCTTTATCGCTAAGACTTGGACTGAATTTCACAGAGATGCAGGTTTTCTGAAATTAAGATAATGGAGGGTCGACATGCCACAAAATAGGAACAACTTTTTGTCCCTCCCCCCTTCTTTTTTACCCCAAAAAAGTGTGAAGTATATTCTCTCTAGGATTAATGTATCATGTAAACTTCAATGATAAATGCAAACCTCAAACCACACAAATTTGATTCAGACCTCAAAGACAATGGGAAACCTCACGAACCAATGGGAACCTCAAGAATATATGGCAACCTCAAGCATAGATGGATACCTCAGGAATACATGGCAAACTAGAACCATCAATCATAAACTCATCTGTATTCAAATGATATGTATAAATTAATAACGCACTTATTTGAAAGTGATTATACTTGATGGCAAAACATTTCTTGGCAAATGACCCTTACCTACATCGGAACAAACCCTATTTAAATAATGTCAAAATCATCCAAAAGCTGTTCTTTCTCCCTGTGTTATTTTTTTTTTTTTTAAATGATCACATGTCAAGATGTATTTGAAAGTATTAGACAAAAATACAAGAGAAAATTATCCATAATTTTACAACGAAAAAGGCAGTTTACCTTTCCAGGTTTGACAGTACCCACGGCTGGGTAGAGAGATATTGGTGACTCAGCTGGCACCATGAATTCAAAAGACGTCGGCCCGACGGGGGCGACCGGCCCCTGTCCTACCCTGGGTACGGGATGGGTGAATTCATTCCCGTCTGTGTGACTGTTGGTGATGTAGAAGGACACAACAGAAGAATCTTCCAAAGCTGTGGCGGCAAAATGGACGACGGAATGGGAGAGCTCCAGAGGAGTGTGGACTCCTACGGCTTTACAGGAAAGCTTGAAATCCCTGCAAGAGATATAATTAAAATACAGTAATAACTTATAAATATGGATTGGTGAAAAGGAATCACTAAGCTGATTGTTACATTACTACATTATTCAGACAACAATTGAATCCACATGGATTTAATTTTGCAATTACTTGAACAGATTTTAGCATATTTCGTAATTGTTTTAAAAGAGTTGAGAGATTTTCAGAAAGTTTTTCATTTAACCAACAGATTTACAAATCCACCCTTTTTTCTCCACACCTTTCTGTCTTTGTCCTTCTCCAGTTTATTCTCTACCCCCTTCCCTTAATCCTCTCTTTGTCCCTCCACTGTTTATCTCCTACCTCTCCTCTTCCCCTGTTGGTTTCTTTCTTTCTTCTCTCCATCCCTTGTCTACTAATCCCCTTACATCTATCTCTTTGTGTTCACTATGCTCATTAACCTGTCTGTATTCTGTGTGTGTTTTTGTCCCGTCTGTTACTGTTACTTGTCATTTAGCCTTTGAAGAAGATCCTGCTAGGATCAAAACGTCAGGCCAAGTTACTTTTACACATTCTCTTACACAGGCTCTTTAGTGGATAAGCAGTTTGCTAACAGTTTTATTTGATTGAGATTTACAAGTAGATGAAATACCTGTCAATTCCTGATTTGCAAGTCAATTGGAATGAATAATCTTTGGCTTTCTGCGGGCTGAATATGATATCCACTGTGACAGTCTCACTCGGTAGAAGGGTGCCGAATCCATCGTCAGGCTGGACGGCCACATACTGGAGAAGAAATGATAATGACATGAAACAAGATGAAAGACTCAACACTAGCCTGAATTATCCTAAAGACCTGTAAGCCAGTACTGTCAGAGGCGGAGCGTCCGTACAGTCAGGGGGGGGCCGATTCCCCCCCCCCCCTTACGGACTCAAATGGACTGCTGGCACCCTTTTCAGCTTTTTACCACTTTTTACTTATTTGCAATTATTGACTTTTTTATTGCGCTCTCAAATACCTATCGACATTTGTCACATTTTGTTGGTGTAATTTTCTGACAAAATGGCGATGACACCTATTTATTCTTCGTTTATCTGCAAATTAGCAAGGCCCGGAAAGGTCATTTCCGGTGATCTAGGGAGTATCTTTTCGCAAAAAATTTCTGTACGCTCCGCGCCAACCTGTGGTGGCGCTCCGCTTAGAAAGTGTCGAAAGCGCCCCTACAGACCATTTTTGGCCTCCCCTGACCAATACCCCTAGCCCTGCCACTGAGTACTGTCACTGGTTCCAGACACTTTCACTTGATGCAATATTAGGAGTGTTAGCTCAGTGGTTAATGCCGGTGCCTTTCAACCATAAGGTCCCGAATTCGAGTCACTCCAAGATTAATGTATGTCGTCCGGTTACAGAGTTGTTGACAATTAAATTCATAATCATGGACGTTAAATATGAATCTAAGAGACTGACTTCGGTCAGCTTGTGGCTTTGATAAGCCAATGAGGCTTCTTCCCGAGTTCCTGCTTGCAGGAGGATCTAAAATACATACATAACTGTCAAGTTACTCTATTGTTTCATTATTCTCAATTTACTTTTACATTTTATAAAATATTAAAGTTTTCCAGGAAAAGATTAGAATCCCATTCACAAACCAACATAACACCGAAATATCATTTGAAATTTAAAAATTGTTATCAAAGATTCGACAGAGTAACTTTAATCAATCAAATCGAATCAATCAATCAATGAAATCAAACCCAAAGACTGAGCACTTGCTTCAACTTGATTTTATTTTTGTAGGCTCGACAGGAGTAAATTGAAGAGAAAAAAAAGAATCGAAACATACCTCCGGTAAATTCACAAAGCCATATTTCTGTGACAGGATGGATTTGTTGGTCAGGTGGACGGTATAAATGACGGATTCATGAATGGTGCA
>JAIPMN010003711.1:0-10902 GCA_020650975.1 Apostichopus californicus | reverse complement strand
TCTGTATTCTGTGCGTGGTTTTGTCCCTTCTGTTACTGTTACTTGTCATTTAGCCTTTGAAGAAGATCCTGCTAGGATCGAAACGTCAGGCCAACTTACTTTTACACATCAATTATTTGTCGTAGGTATCATCATAGTCATCCTTTTCAAACTAAACCAGGGCTTTCAAACTATTCCAACGATATTAATTCCAATGATAACAACATGAAATAAGTCCATTAGAGCAGCTGTGGTAATCGTAATGATCTAGAGACATATATGGTGCGCCTAGTGTGCCATAAGTCCTGAAATCGACTTATGTCGCATTAAATTGACATATGTCGGCTTTTTGTGCTCTCATTGGACGACCGGTGTCGCATGTTATTTTCTAGCGCTCTGATTGGACGAAAGCGACTTACATTCTGGTCAGTGAATTTATTATCTGACTGTTTGATGTTGCAAAGGAGACGTTACCCAAGATAGAGCCTTGGCACAAAAACCTGCAGCTTGATCTACTCTCAAGCTTGGTTCCCTTTCAATGCATGTTTATAAGAAATCTTTGCTCTCCTTCTCAATTTGATTACATAGGGCTCTAACCACTCTTTGCATAAAATGTTCCATTCTTTGTCTTCTAAAATATGACAACTTCGTAACTGAGTTGGAACAGCCGGATTAACAGTGATGTACAAGTTTATGGATCCCTCAGAATTTCCACAAACTCACCCCTCGATTTGTCCAAGGCATCCTCCAATATACGGTGAAACCATGCAGATGCCAATCGGGAAGGATGTCGGGAGCTTTTATATACATACCGGCAAAGGAAGTATTACAGTGATCCGTATGCAACCAAATGTACCCCAAAGATCCCCCGTTTTTTTTTTGGTTTCATTTCAACTTAATAAACAAGTTAAAAAAACGGAAACGATTTAAGTTGGACTCGATAAGGAATATATCAAAAGATCAAACATGACATCCGAGGTATAATTACATTCCAAGTAGATATCTCCATAATCTACACAGAACAGGAAGTTTAAAGTCAGATATTATTATTATTATTATTATTATATATATATATAACATGATTATCAGGCCAACATCTATGTAGATAAGGAACCTTGCCATAAATTCCTATTGTCTTCAGTAAATGTTGTACGTGTATCGCGATGTATATGTTAATTGCCCTTGATTTGATACAAATGGCCTGCCAAATTACACTGATATTCTGGCAGTTGGCATGGTGTTTGCTTAACTGTAGTTTACTTCACCCTTTCCTGACCTCATGTTTTTAGGCGGGAACCTAAGATTTCTAAAGTCGGGTAGCTGGCCCTGGTATCGATGAGGCCGACTCCCAGGGTTTTCTGGGCATCGTTCGACATATTTATGGGGTTGATAAGGAAGGGTAGTGGGTGGGGTGGTAACAACCTACAACTACTGGATCTGCGCCTGATATGAACATGTACCTAGAGCGGAATAGGAACAAATGGCTAACTTGCTTATCACCTGTTATCTGATATGCGCATATGAATGAACCATGCATTAATATATAGTGACGAGGAGTGACGTACCTAATTAACTAGTTGACAACTGAGCAGATCATTCCTTTGTCACCCCGTGCAGGGGATGGTTGTTGAATTGCCATCTAAGCACGGATCAGGCTGAATTGCTGTCGGAAGTGATTATATGCAGAAATACATATACTCCTGCACTCTCATTGGTCGAATATATGTCAGCATTAAATCGAATATATGCTGACAATAAATCGAATATATGCTGATATTAAATGGATAATATGCTAGCCTAGCATTAATTTGAATATATGCCAGCAATATATGTCTGTATGAATTCGAATTTATGTCCACATTAAATCAATTTTAAGTAGACATAAATACTGCATACTGATTAGCTCAGAAGTAATGTCTGCATAACATTGAATTTATGTTACCATTAAATCCAATTTATGTCGGTTAAATCGAATATATGTCGGCATACATTCACGAATTTTGTCCACTGTGGCCAATCATATACTAAAGGGGGGGGGGGGTCTTTACCCCATATAAATTGAAATGGGGGCTCAGCTCTCCACCCAGCCGCCCCAGCTACCCCAAGACCGACAGGCAGAATTTTATACACTGAAATACCCGTCTTTACAGTATATTAATAAACAACATGTATGTGAAGTACACCTAACCTCAACAGTTGAAAGGCTTCAAATTGCTTCAAAAGTTGCAAAATATAGCACATTTTGCATCTGACTTGCAACTTAGACGCCTCCCATGGAAGATTAATACCTACCTCGGTTCAAACAATAGTGGCTACCTATATGTTCTGAAACAAAGACAAATTATGGTCATATTTATATATCACTAATTCATTTGGGATGGTTATTACCATAGCAGTTTGAGCAATTTTCTATTCTTTAACTCAATTCGTATACTTTTTAGACTTGTTTCAAGTGGAAAGTTTTCAGTGGAACTTACACCATGTAGATTAATATATAAAGGAGCAGCTATCGTGTGCTATTGGAGGAATACATTCATGATCTGTTACATAAAGACGGACTTCTCCATGGGAATACAAAACTACAAAACAAGTAATTCACACTATGTGCATTCTTGTATAATTCTCTGAGAAATAGACCAAACATTTTGAAAGTGGATATTTGCATGTCCCTGAGAGGCTTTACATAAATACGATTAATGTACCGCATAAATATGCATCGAGATGCGCTCACCTGATTGGTCGATTTATGACGGACATAATTCAGCAATTATTTCCCATGCGGCCTACCATACAAGCAACTTACAAAACGAGTTGTTCCTTCGGCAGCGGTTGCAGACGTTCCTTGGAAGCCATTACGCGTTATGGCGTTGTTACCAAGATACCTCTTTTTCTTTGCCTTGCAAGTTTTTTCGGTTTACGGGTGAGTTTGATTTCGATCTTTTATTTCTATTTTGCACTTGCTCAATGCTTTGTGGGAATTGCAATTAACGTTAGGTACCTAACGTCTGTTTTTCATAAAAAAACACAATTAAATAGAACCGGAATATAAAGTATATCTATAATCTTGGAAATACTTCTAACAACATAAATACTCACAGATTAAGAATAGGCTTGGATTACTGTATTTTAACCACAACTGTTACCTCATCACCAACATCAACAACTACATGAACAAAAATATGATAAGGTATAAAATACTTCATTGACAAAACGGAGGCGAAAGCTTGATAATTCAAGCTTTCATGTAGCATGCTTAGTTCCAATTGTTGGCCTTAAAGAAACTCACTAATTGTTAATTATATATGTTAACTATATATTGTGTAGCAAAACTTGTCTAACGTCCTTCCGACTGATCAGCTAAAACTGATATTTTCCTAAGTGAAATAAAACATATCAAGTGATTGCATTTTGTGCGCACGTTTATGGCAAGCCACATGTGCAATAATTCGATAAACCGAGTTTATCGCCGTTAAACTCTGTTTTTCGATCGATAAACTGAGTTTATTGACTGGATAACCGTGTTTTTCGCGATAAACTCAGTTTATCGAGCGAAAAGCAAAGTTAACCGAGTTAACGGCGATAAACTCGGTTTATCGAAATATTGCACATGTTGCGTGCCATGTCCAATTCGATAAACTCGGTTTATCGAGCGATAAACTGAGTTATCGATAAACTCAGTTTATCGATCGAAAAACAGAGTTAACGGCGATATGTCGGTTTATCGAAATATTGCACATGTGGCGTGCCATATCCAATTCGATAAACTCGGTTTATCGAGCGATAAACTGAGTTTATCGATAAACTCAGTTTATCGATCGAAAAACAGAGTTAACGGCGATATACTTGATTTATCGAATTATTGCACATGTGGCGTGCCATATCTAATTCGATAAATTCGGTTAATCGAGCGATAAACTGAGTTTATCGATAAGCTCAGTTTATATGAATTAAGGGCGATGAACTAGGTGTATCGAATTATTGCAGATGTTTTTGTGAAGTGTTTTTGTAAATTGTCTTGTGTGATACCGAAATCCCTACTAGTTTTAACCTCAAATTCAGCTGAGTGATCACATGGGAATGTTTTAATTCCAAAAATTCGGCGATTTTGTCTGAATAAGGTCCAAGTGGTAATTTTTCCGTATCAAAAGTTCCGATTAGAAAACGCAGAAAGTTTCATTGCATGTGAAACAAATAAACACCGGCTTGGGGTTCCCGAGATGCGTTCAGCTATAGGTAGTACGTTTGATTGCAGAACACCACAGATGTGGGCAGAAACCAAACATATCGTCATACATAAACCTCTTTGGAATTACATGTTCCTTTACAATACATACATTTGTATATCCCATGATTTAGCAATATCGGCAGCCGAGATCAATTTAACAAGTAAATCCTGTCCGATCTTGTGGTCAGGTGGTTAAGGCACTGGACTATATATATAGTATATATAGCAACACGAAAGTTTCATTAAAAAAATGCTTCAGCTGTTTAACTTTCTAATTTTAAAGTACTTGCTGTTAAATTGTTCCAGTGACGTGCTCAAGGGGATGGTGGAATGTTCCCCACCTTCAGTACGTGGAAAAACTTTTTTTCGTTGTTGTTTTTTTCTTCTTCAAAATTCAAAAGTATTTATGAGCACAACCTTGCGTTTTAATCTTATTTTGTACCTATTGTCTAATATGCCTCAGAAAACGTCATTTTGATCTATAAGGGAAGACCCCAGCCCTTCCTACATGAGTGTCGCATTCAAAGATTACATAGCCACACACCACTTTCGCTGTTTATATTTTATCCACCAACAGCACGTTCATAACGGTTCAAATCCCCTACCTGCTATCCGTCGTGGGTTGGGGTGAACTTACACCCCAATTGGAAAATGGCAGGGTCTGAAGAAACTGCTACAAAAGAAAGAGAAAGAGACTAACGTTATTCATGCTTCGGGAGTGGGGCGGCGGGGTTGGGGACTTTGGGCAGAGGGCGTCCGGTGTCAATTAGGGGTACCGGGAAGTACGGTAGGGGATCAACTATGATAATATGTATTTTTACAACGGAAACTTAAACAATTGAGTCCTATACTTTCTACACCACAGTGACTTTTTGATAGCTACCGTTCCCAATCTTGTAAGAGCGGGAGATACCGAGACCGTACTAGTTACGATTCAGAAAAACAACAACGATTACCCACACCGCAGTGTACCGGTAACCGTCAGCTTCAAGAATGCCGATAATTCTGTCATCGCTGAAGAAACCATCTACATCCAAGAAGGTACATATTTTCACTTTTTATGGAACAATAACGTTACAAAATTAACATCATTAAAGCAGCCTGTTGCTTTTGGTTGGATAAGCTTTCTTTAAATTATGTATTATTATGATGTAATATTTACACATTATTGGTCACTCTTCAGTCTATAAGAGTGTTGTGCAGAGACAGGGATGAAACGATTGCGTACAAGTTTTTTCCATTATCGTGTGCATTATCCTTGTGTAAGAGGGACGTGGCAGTGGGAAGGTTGCAGTGGTGAGGTGGGATTGGGTGGCTGGGTAACGTCAACACTATTTGCTTGCTCCCACTTAGTTAGTCACTGTTTATTACAGTCAAGCACACTGAGCAACCTTGCTGTTCGTTCAAAAGAATTTAATGTTTCATTTGCAAAACCTTAAACTTTATGCTTATAATTCCATCTTTCCTGGTTTCCATCTTAGGGAGTTAAAAGTATCGTATTTTCAGATTCGTTATGAGTTTATTTTTAACTGTGTATAGTTAAAGTTGGTTATGGCGTCGCAAAATGGTGACAAATTTAACGCAAAATGTAGCTTTAATCGAAGCATCTGGTTTTGTGTTCGGTCGCGGAATTTTGCAAATCCTACTGGGTATCAGGCTATGCATATAAGATACCGTTGCTATTGATGAAATTAAACACCATATGCCTACAAGATTTCAGTGACTCTGAAGATTGTCAGAGTAACACTATAATTTACATTTTCTATATGAGAATTATCTACTTTCGACATCATTATGTATGGAGCTAGTAACATATAGTATGTATTGATTTTCCACACCGCAATTGTAGTAAATCCGTTTGAAAGCTTATAGCAATTGGCAGGAATATGCCTTAAATCCTATTTTCTTAAAGTTGTTCATGCATATGACATTGAGAAGTATAACCTCTTTAATTCAATATACAGGCCTACATATGTCAAAATAAGCCTGTATAGCATTAATTGTCTTTTTCTAAAACAATACCTGGTCCTTTCCGAACCCATCAAGAAACTTATCTTATAGTCCATGATAGGCATTGCAACACATAAATGTTTTTTAATTTAAATATGACTGTCTAAACTCAGCCAACTTTAAATCCTGTGAGGTGACCATCATCTGATGGAAACCTGTCCCTTATGCACCAAACTGCATAAATCCACGGTGGTAACGTACAGTTCTGCCCGCTTTCCAGTAAATAAAGGACCTAGGCCTATATGCAGTGTACCTGTAGTTACAATGGCGGAGCCTGAGACTAAGACTAAAGCCTGGGACTAAAGCTGATGATGACAATAGACAAAGTGGGATAGTGAATCTTGATGTTAATAATAGACCAGCGAGTACAGACATTAACAAGGTCAATTCTGAAGGAATCTGTGTAAAGTGTTAGAAAGATGCCACCATGGAATCTGTTTGCTGCTTATTGTGTGGTCTTTATTTCCACGCAACACAATGTGCTATTGAGAGTAACCGTGATAACTGCACACCCTCTTTTTTCGACCAGTTTGATCGTGTGACTAACAAGAAGGGAGTAAACGCTAAACGTCCTGTAAACTTCTGTTTTGTATGTGATCCCTGTATGACACACCATGAAACCCGACGCACTAATTAATGTTAGTGACAGAGTCGATAAATTAGACAATATATCGTTCACGATCTCACGAGTGATATTCTGGAAATTAAGAACATGTTACGTGGATAATTGTTCCTCCAATGTTGAACAAGTTGTTTCGCAGGGGATTACAGATGTTAAGAAAATTATTTCTCTAAACCCTGCTCAGCACCCTGCCAAAATGGTGGATAGTCCTTGGAATGATATCAGGAGAGTTAATAAGATGAAATCCGTACTCATCATTAAAAGTGATACTCATGGCAACAAACCTGACCTTCAAAAGCTGGAAAAGACAATTATCGATAATTCTATTCAAGTTGACAAATTCCACGAAACAAAGTCTGGTGACACAGTGGTAGTTATGCCCACCAATGAAGCACGTGACACTCTGAAATCTCAGATGGGGGATTTATTTCCCCAGTTCTCATTAAAAGAACCCACTGTCAAATTGCCAACCATTTCCATTGTTGGACTGACGTCCAACATAAGCCCTGATATCTTAAAGGATAATATCATGAAACTGAATCATGAGATTGCTGAATTGTGTGAAAATTCTGAAAAAGAAATCTTTAACATCCTTGCTGTCAAGCCCCTCAGAAACGACCCCAAAACCTTCCAGGCATCTGTTAGAGTAAGCAACAACATTAGAAAACTTATCCAGTGTAATTCTGATCGCATTTATGTGGGATCTCACTCCTGTAAAGTATATGACAGATTCTTTGTTAAGCGATGTTACTCTTGCCAGAAGTTTGGACATTTTGCCCGTGATTGTTTGGAAGCTAAAGTGTGTGCAATATGTGCAGAAGCACACGAAACCAAAGATTGTGCCCACAAGGATGATGAGTCACCAAACTTTACTTGTGTAAATTGTAAGAAAGCCTACAATGATCATCAGTTTACTCACGCTGCATTTTCGTTTTCCTGTCCTTGCTACATTAATGAGCAGAAAAAACTTCGTAAAAGCATATCATTTTATAATTCTTCAAAAAACTAGAGACAGTAAATCAGGTCAATTCACCTTTGAAAATGGTCTGTTGGAATTTGAGGTCATTGAACAACAAAACTGAAGATGTCATGATATTTTTAACAGACAATAACATTGATATTGGACTCATTAGTGAAACTTGGCTCACTGATTACATTAATCCAACTACAAGTGTCATCAAAGAATTTGGCTACAATATTACCCATAGCTTCAGAACTAACCAACGCGGGGGCGGTGTTGCGATTATTTATAAACCTGACTTCGACGTTAAAACCATTTCTCTTGGAAACTTTACTTCATTTGAGTACACTTCACTCTTACTGAAGTGTAATAATAACTCGAAACTGCTGATAATCTCGCTATACCGGCTGCAGTCCGTTTTGGTTACATTCTTTTTACATGAATTTGATAACTTCCTGCAGGATGTGATGATCCAGAATGATCATATTATTTTATGTGGTGATATAAATATTCATATTGACATCTCTACTGCCAAATCTTCTTCTCAATTTACTGATACTCTGAACTCATTTGGGCTTATACATTATGTGAATTCACCTACACACAATCTTGGTCATACATTGGATGTTGTGGTTGCCAGTGAGCATCTTGTTGATCTAAAAACTGTTGACGTTCTGGATAATATTACGTTGAGCGACCATTTTCCTATTAAGTTTGATGTTTTACTCAGTTGTGATCAGCATTAGTATAAAGATATATCCTTTAGAAACGTGAAGTCTGTTGATGCAAAAGCCCTTTCCTGTGATATAAACCGTGAATTTTCCAACTACGAAGCAGTGACTACGAATTTCAAAGATGCAGTTGACATATATAATTCAAAAATCGCTTTGATAATAGATATACATGCCCCACTAGTGACCAGAAGAATACAAGTTGTTAACACGGCACCTTGGTTTGACACTGATTATGTAAATCAGCGGCGTCTTCGCAGGAAAGCAGAAAGGAAATGGCATAACTCTGGTCTAACTGCTGACAAAGACGTCTATCTTCAAGTTAGAAAAGACACTACGACAATGGCTCGTTCAAAGAAAAGGGATTTCTTTAGAATCAAGTTCCAAAATTGTGAAGGGAATTCCAAAGCCCTTTACAAATTTGTGCATAATTTCCTTGATAAAAATCAAACCAAAATCCTTCCACCTACTGTTTCTCTACAAACTCTTACAAATGACTTTAAGGAGTATTTTAACGACAAAAAAGCACAAATACGGTCTAATTTTCAGGACATTGACAGAGATTCTGAACAGCTTGATAATGCTTTTCGTGGAGTTGTCTTATCTCAATTTGAACCTACCAGTATTGATGAGTTAAGGGAGATAATTAATGATACTGGAATTAATGCTTCCCTAGTGACATATTTCCGAGAGATCTCCTACAAAGTAATATTGATTTTCTTCTTCCTTGCATATGTCATCTCGTTAATTTGTCTCTCATCACTGGCAGCATGGATGGTCTAAAACTTGCAGATATTTCTCCTGTCATCAAAGGGAATGGCTTAGACCATAACAACTTTAAAAATTATAGACCGATCTCCAATCTATCTTTTTTGGGTAAATTGATTGAAAGAGTTGTTCTTAAACGATTGAATACTCACATGCACTCAAATAGCCTCAATATTTCCAGGCAATCTGCTTACAAAAAATACCATAGTTCCGAAACCCTCCTTTTGAGAGTAACTAATGATATATTAGTTGCCAGTGACAGTGGACATGCTACTGTGCTTGTACTCCTTGACTTAAGCTCGGCTTTTGACACCATTGACCATAATGTACTTTTGTCTGTATTATCTAATGAAATTGGTATTACTGGTATTGTCCTAAACTGGTTTAAAAGTTTTATTGTGGGCAGATCTCAAAGAGTTACAATAGGGGGCTGTACTTCTGATCAGATTACTATTAAGTTTGGTGTGCCACAGGGATCTGTTTTGGGTCCGGTCTTATTTAACATCTATATTCGCTCACTTTACGCTGAATGGGTTTTAATATTCATGGTTTTGCAGATGATCACCAGGTTTATAAACACTTCAGGCACCATAATCAAGGATCAGTTCTGGTTGACTCTCTGCAATCCTCCTTTGGTTGTATCCAACGTTGGATACGCAAATATTATTTGCAACTCAACCCTGGCAAGACCCAAATAATTTTATTTGGCCCCCCTACTATACTAAAACTGATTCACATCAAGGGTGTTATTCTTAACTCTGTTGATTGTGTACGTTTTGACCAAATTGTTCGTAACCTTGGTGTTCATTTTGACGATACCATGTCTTTTCGGCATCAAACATGTTCACTTAAATCCAGGTGCTTTAAGAATCTTAGAAATATTTCTAAAATGCGATTTGATCTTACTAAGTCTGAGTTAAGCATTATTGTCCAATCCATGATTATCTCGCATATTGATTATTGTAACTCACTTTATTTTGGTATCAACCAACATTTATATGATCAACTCCAATCTATTAAAAATTTGCTGCAAGATTGATATATGGTAAAAGTAGATATGATCATGTGACTGATCTATTCCATGATCTTCATTGGCTTAAAATCAAGGAGAGGGTGTACTTTAAAATAATTTTGATTGTGTTTAAGTCTGTTAGAGGACTGGGTCCTAAATATATCCATGATATATTGGTAACCTCTGACCGTAGCAGAAATACATTATTGATAGAGCCTCGATTTAAATCCTCGTATGGGTATCGCTCGTTTGCCAAGGCTGGACCTAAATTGTGGAATAAGCTTCCTGACAGCCTTAAAGAAATCCAAAATACTGCTACTTTTAAGAGGCTATTAAAACACTACCTATTTGTAAATGGTTCTGATTTCAGCCAGAATCTCGACCAGGTTTAACTTTTGTATCGTTACCTTGACATTTCTGTAGTTGTTTTCCAGCACAGCAGTGCACACAGTTTTTTGTAGTAGTTGTGCTTATAAGCCTTTATTATTATTATTATTATTATTATTTTTATTTTTATTTTTATTATTATTATTATTATTATTATTATTATTATTATTATTATTATTATTATTATTATTATTATTATTATTATTA
>JAIPMN010003709.1:0-11166 GCA_020650975.1 Apostichopus californicus | reverse complement strand
ACGTTTTTAACTCATCCGAAGATTTTGATTCCTGGTTCAATACTCAAGGTTGCCTTGACAACACAGATCTTGTCAATAGGCTTCACGGGGTAAGATGACACTCATTTAAAATACTGGCATCTTTCTCATATTTCAGGTCATGTGAGCTTTCTTTTTTCCCCCGCCCTACATCCATCTCGTCATCCCCCCGCCCCCCTTTTTCCTGATTTCATTTTATCCCTTTGTTTGTTACAGTAGTTGTTTACACTAGTTAATGTACAGAAATTTGAATCATTTTCCAGAGTCATGACAACTCCTCGATGTTTTCGTGAAGCTGTTGTGCCCTGTTGAAATGCCAAGTACATGACTTAAATATGTTATTATGCGACTGCTAGCTCAGAAATCTGGTTTAACAATTTTTTTTAGATAGTACACTCATCTTTTCTTTCATCTCGTCTCGGCAGGTGCTACGACCTTTCCTGCTACGTCGTCTCAAATCAGACGTGGAAAGAGGCCTGCTCCCGAAGAAAGAGACTAAAATATATATCGGTCTGAGCAAGATGCAGAGGGAATGGTTAGTATATTTTCTTCATCTGTGGAACGAACCTAAGAATACACTGATCCCCCCCCCCCCCCAACTCATGTATCAGAGATGGGCACTGAGGGCCCATTTTTCTGAAGTAATGTTGGCACTATTTACGGCTGCTTTTCATATGACCCACTAGTAAGGTGTATACCAATCCTTGTCTCCTGGGACCCCCCCCTCCTTCAAGAGGTCCTGGATCTGCCTGTGTGTATCCTTGTGGATAATCGCAATCATTTCCTAGGTATTGGAGCACAATGAATCCGATTCCTCACCTGTTTGTGAACTTACACTGTATGAGTATGACATCTTTCATCTCTCTCCATCTCTGGAACGAGATCAATCCTCGGTACATCCTCGGTGCGCTTCTAATAATAAAAAATAGATATATTATATGTAGCGCTGTACATAGAAGAGTTATCCTCAAAGCACTTTACCTCGGACTATAAAGTAAGATCTTAAGAAGTACAGTAAACACTTCTGGCATGTTTCAGAAAAAATGAAACTTAGCATATATATATATAAATCTGATCAAATCGTTGAACCTTCCTTGTTGACAGGTACACCAGAATTCTAATGAAGGACATCGACGTCGTGAACGGAGCAGGCAAGAGCGATAAGATGAGGTTGATGAATATTCTGATGCATCTCAGAAAGTGTTGTAATCACCCTTACCTCTTTGATGGCGCTGAACCTGGCCCTCCTTACACCACAGATAAACATCTGGTGGACAACGCTGGCAAACTTACTGTCCTCGATAAACTGCTGGAGAAGGTCAGAGCACAAGGTAAATAAACTTCTTCTTCTTCCTCTTTATCCTTCTTGTTTTTCTCTCTTTGTTTCATTTCTTTCTCTCTCTCACTCTCTTCTTACAGTTATATTTGAATAGTTTTAAAATATGTTAAAACTTCAATTTTCTGAATTTTGTCACTTTACCATCAATTTTCTGAAATTCAAGAAGCTGAGAACATAGTTAACACTGTGCAAGGTTGTTGCAAATACATGTTACCAACATTTCAAGTTGCAACCTATCAACTACTGGGACAAGTAGTAAGAAATGATGGTAATGTAAAACAAAATGTAATAGATGTGCCTTGTCAAGTGTCACCAATACCATGCAGTATTTTAACATGTTGTTAAACATGTTAAAAAGGAAATGTTGGTAACAAGTATTTGCAACAACCTTGCACAGTGTTAACTATGTTCCCAGCTTCTTGCCATACATATTAAAAGCTTTTTTAAAACAGATTAACAGCTGATAAATTGATATGGTCAAATTTCTTGTGCACAAATTTTAACTGTGTCTGTATCAGATTTTGCATCATCTATGCTTTAGTTTTCTTGTCTTGACATCTACAAGCTGGGATATATCTAGCTTCAAGTTTCTCTGTAGGTTCCCTTCTCGTCGAGTTGCTGATTTATTTGCCACGTGTTCGCCTGATTAAGTTTGACTTTGGTGTCTTTCTATTTGTTTTAAGGTTCCAGAGTGTTAATCTTCAGTCAGATGACCAGGGTGTTAGACATTCTGGAGGATTACTGTGGATGGAGAGGCTTCCCTTACTGCAGACTGGACGGTCAGACACCTCACACCGAAAGACAGGTACCAACCACTTAACTCCTGATTTTTTTTGTCCTGGGTAGACCCCCCCCCCCATCCCTTTCATTGTACAACTGAATTGTCTGCTTAAATCTGCCGGTTTTGTGTTTCAGTGGTTTGTAGGTATATTTAATAGAATTTGTTTAAAAGTATATCACGACTAGTTATTACAGTAAACTGCACAGCCAACCCCTCCCCCACTCCCCTCCCCCTCCATCCTTTGAAAGGATGATTCTGACGAAAATTGACAATTGAACAGAGGAAAGAGGAAGTTTACTCGTGAAATTACATTAAATTCTTAAAGTACAGTTTTCAAGGAAACAATTTTAAGTTGACACGATTTGTTTGGTAGGCAGATGCCCATGATGTGTAGATGTGCCCAACTGTTTGTGGTTCCCATCTCATGAATATTAATGAGTGGGCAGGGCTTAACATAAACTTCTTAAAATGTCAATATCTCTTCAACAGTATCTCAGATTTAGTTCGTTCTTGATATAGTGATGTAACTACATAGTAAGTATGTGCTCTTTGCAACAACTTTGACCTCATTAATATTCATGAGTTGATGGTGCTTAATGGGAAATAGTAAAAAAATGCTTGTAAAACGTACAGTTCCAAGGAAACAATTTTTAAGTTGACACCATTTGCAGCAGAAGTGAACTTACCGCAAACAGGTGTGATATCTTAAAACCACCGACAAATTTGTTTTAAATGTTTTTCTTCAACATTTAATTTCAATCTCCTACTTCAAAATTGGGATACTTTCTTCAGTATGAATAACACTACAGTCATTGGTATACTATTAACTTCATGTAACCCTATCTACAGAAAATATAATGAACAAAACAATAAATATCACTTATATGAACCATTGTACCATTTAATCAACTTTGTCGAAATGGGACTTGCAATTTTTTATTTAAATTCAAATAAAACAATATTAATGACAATATTTGTTCTCTTTCAACTTAGATATTTTTCTCCTTCTCTTTTTGTCTTGCCAGAAAAGTATCAATGAATACAACATGCCCAATAGTGAGAAGTTTGTTTTCATGTTGAGTACCCGGGCTGGAGGTCTCGGCATCAATCTGGCCACAGCCGATATCGTCATTCTCTACGACAGCGACTGGAATCCTCAAGTCGATCTTCAGGCTATGGTACGAAAATTGTTGCGTCTATATGATATATAAGGAGAGTAGTAAAGCACCAGTTCATTTTCTTCAGATGTCAAGTTCCTCTTGGAATAGGGAAGACAGAAAGCCTCGACTGTGGATAGGTTTCGATTTTCTTTTGGCATCGATTGACATTAGAAAAATTTGTTTGGATTTTTTAAATTACAATTATTTTGCTAACATTCTAACTCAGACAATTAGTATATTTGGGTATTTTAATATCTTACTTTTGAGTTATCTCACAAGGTGATGAAGGTAATGTTCATCATATATTTCACTCTAAAATTTTTTAGGATCGTGCTCATCGCATCGGTCAGAAGAAACAGGTCCACGTCTTCCGATTCATCACAGAGAACACGGTGGAGGAACGAATCGTTGAGCGGGCAGAGACCAAACTCCGACTAGATAACATTGTTATACAGCAAGGTTTGTACCTGTCATATTTAACCCTGTTTCAAGGCTTAAAGCAGTGTGGACGTTATGGGTAGTGGTGGCTCTTTAAGAAGGAAGAATGTAGTGTCAGTAAGTAAGCGTGTAGGCCAAATAAGTGACAGACTGTTTCAAGTCTGTGACGTTCATATGCCCGTAACCTTGTTCTTGTGGCAGTTTAAGAGTCACGGTACTCGTGAAGGTTCTCTCTCAGCCAAAGAAAGAATGTAGTTGTAATAAGTAAGTGTGTAGGCTAAGTAAGTAAAAAAAGACCGTTCCAAGCCGGTGATGTTCATCTGCCAGTGACAATGTTCTTGTGGCAGTAGAGTCACGGTACTCGTACGGTTTCTTTCTAAACCAATTAATTATATTTCGAAGTAACATTTCAATGCTATACTATGTTAAGGATTTGCTGAAAGTGTCCCTGAAAGTAACAGATTCTTTGGACCGAGATGGGATACAACGAGATAGACCTATGAAATTCTTGACATGGATAAATAATGTAAAAACAGTAGATTCTTTGGACCGAGATGGGATACAACGAGATAGACCTATGAAATTCTTGACATGGATAAATAATGTAAAAACAGTAGTTTCAAGTAGCACGTATTTGATCAGACTGGTGAATACATCTTTGAGGTAATTTTAAGACGTGCACACAAAAGCTCAAGAAGTGCGAAAATTGAAAATATTAGATCTTGCAGTAGGGCGTTACTCGGTATACGTTTTTACCGACTTTGTGTTTTGGTGGATGGTCTTGTGGATCCTTACTCTGTTCCTCACCCATTGCACAATCATCTAATCAGCGGTATCATTCCTCGTAGCAGTAGATTGAGGTCGCTAACATCACACACAAATAGACATCGTTCTTCGTTTATAGGCACTGCCATTAGTGTTCACAACAAGAACTTCACGAGGTAGGTGGGGGGGGGGGGCGGCGTTCCACTTAATTCCGCTGTTGGAGCTAGTTATTGCATATTTTGTTTAGAATGTATATAACTGTTGTATATTATCAATGTTTTTTTGTATTTTTGTATCATTCATTGTATCAATGTTCTTTGTATTTTGTATCATTAATTGTTTTGCTCACCGCAGATATGTAATTTCCTTCTGGGATTCAATAAAGTTGACTTACTTACTTACTCACTCTCTGACTTTTTGGTCGGTAGGTCGTCTGGTGGATTCTAATCTAAAACTGAACAAGGATGAGGCTCTACAGATGATTCGTCACGGAGCTAACTTCATCTTCTCTTCCAAGGACAGTACGGTTCTAGAGGAAGACATCGATGCTATCTTAAAGAAAGGAAAAGAGAAGGTAAAGAAAAAAACATCAACAACCTTAGAGCCATTTATTTTTATTTATAATTAAGAAAAGCCACATGTGAGAAAAGTAGAGTAGCTTATGTAATGTACACTTCACTTTATTTTACAATCCACTCCTGATGTTTAAATCAATTTGGATTTTGCTGTTTACTTTCTCTTTAAAGCTTTTTGAAAGCAAGAGTATTTCATGGACTCTGAAGGAGAGAGTGCCAGCATTCATTGTTTCAAAAGCCACCACTTTCGTCCAGTTCAGGACTTGCATTTGGAAGACTTTTATATAATTATTTTCAAATTAGTAAAAAAAGAACAGTTGCCTGTGGCCCTCTTATTTGATTATTTAATGGTAACTCGACTTGTCTTCCATATTTTAATATCACCATCTGAAAACGTATGAAAATGTTTCCCGTTGGCATCTCAAGATGTTACCAGCCACCCACTGACCTGATTGTAACGTTAACGTCATCTCACGTCTTCTCCCTCTCAGACCGAACAACTGAACAAGAAGTTGGAGACGCTAGGAGAAGGCGCCCTGCGTAACTTCAGCCTGGACACACCCATGGAGAGTATCTATTCGTTCGAAGGCGAGAACTACAAGGAGAAACAGAAAGGAACGGGTCTCAGTTGGATCGAACCGCCAAAGCGTGAACGCAAAGCAAACTATGCAGTCGATGCCTATTTCAGAGAAGCACTTAGAGTCAGCGAACCCAAGGCTCCAAAGGTCTGTTTTGTTTTGTTTTTTTCTGCTTTCTTGTTCCATTTGGCTTGTAGTATTCATTTCTAATTTAATTTGTTGTATAAGTGTGTGATGTAAGATCTGGTCAACAGATGTCCCATGCATTGTTCTGATAGCCCTTTGTTCTTGCTTTTGTTTGAAGGCCATCATTTGACGTGAGCAAATCTCATACCAACATGGTGCTTTGACATGGCTCTCTCTAGTCATAACTATGTCTCATGGAGTGTCAGCAGAGTTAACACCAAAATCTTGTTCACACGATACCTCAAGAAGATCAAGTCGAATAAAGTATTGGGCCTGTCATGTGGATGAACCATATTTGGTACATATAATGTATCATATCCGCATAGATCAGTTGTTGTTTGAGGTTGGCACAGGTCAATATGTACAGACCATGTAAACATGAATTCCAGCAAAGACACCACAACTATCTACTTCACGTCTAGTGTATTTTAGCAGCCAAAATCCCCAAACCCTTTATTTGTGTGCTTGACATTTATCCTTGAAGATTGTTCATCAATTTATACATTTCTGTTTGGACAGATGACTTGTTGACATCAAATTCAGATTGGATTGAAACTAAATACCCCCAAAATAGGTAGACAGTAAATTGGTGATGCCCTTCGTCTCTTTTGAAATACTGCAATAAAACAAAAGGAAAATCATAGACCTACGATCCACCCGAATGAGAATTTAACTGGCCCAAAACCAAAACTGATGTTCCATTCACCAAACCTACACATATCCTCTACAGTGTACATACTGGATTGGGGCAACCAAATTTAATGTTCAGACAACCAAAAGAGAAGACCTGGGTTGACCATGTGACAACGAGAAAAAAAGTCCTTAAAAATTTACCCTGTACCTGTGGGATATTCTTACCGACTGGGTATTACGCTCAGCCTTACAACCCAAAAATCCATTTCATTAAATGTAACCTTTATTCATGTGAAATGTTCATTGTATAGTTTGTGTCTTTGTTTTACAGGCGCCAAGACCACCCAAGCAGCCAAGCGTGCAGGATTTCCAATTTTTCCCTCCGAGGTTGTTCGAGCTGTTGGACAAAGAGATCTACGCTTTCCGAAAAAGCATTGGTTACAGAGTAAGTTTTAATGAGCATTCTTAGAATCCATATCTTTCCAAACCCCAAACAGCCAAAATTATCCCTTTAAGAAAAGGCTGTCTTGAAACTAATCTGGTTATGGTAGTGTGGTGGTATATGCTAACTTCTAGTATGCCCAACTTGGCATACTGTGTTGTTCGAATGTAGCTGCACTCATTTAGATGGTAGATTCTGTGTTTTGTAAGTCAAAGTTTAACCAATTTTCCAAACATGGCATCGACCAAAATGGGTAAAATTTGCCCAGCAAAGGGAGAGGAAGCGTCAGTTTTGTATTCAGAGGCTAATTGTTTACTCATTTATTGGAATTATACCATAAAGTATGCTGCGCGGAGGTGTAAAGGACATTTTTTACGTTGCTCCGACTGTTGTGGCTGAAGACCTTTACGATGCATAAATCTATCTCATTCTGTCGGCATTGGATCAAGGTAACAGTGAAATCAGGCAGCTGAAGGACAAAACTAAACTGTAGAACAAAATCAATCGTCATTACCTTTGACAAGAACGTCTTTTCCGTAGCATTGCAAAGTTATTGTATATGGTCCTACCATATTTCCCCATTACAAGAGAGTTAAGGAACCTGAAATTGTAACAATGTGGGTAGTCTACCTAAATCCCACCAGGAGTGGTTAATTAGCAGCAACTTTACATTACAATTGTAGGACTCAATTCTTTCCGTATTTGGATGAAAATTATTTCAAGGATCCGATAGGATCTGGGAAAAAGTCAGGTAAAGTCTTTTGTTGACAAGTTTCTTCTTTGGTCACAAAGATTGCTTTTGTCTGGAGCTGTCAATCATTTGTTAATTTTCGGTTCTAGCCTTCGGGCAGTTTAGCGAAGACGTATCTTCTAGCCTTAACAAAGACAAGCGATCATTTTGCAAGAGTAACAATTTTTAGCCCTTCTTTCCCATCCAATTGAAAATGATTTCCATAGATCCTCTGATTTCAGGATGAAGAAATGCTTAACCTTGTTTTTTTTTGTTTTTGTTTTTTTTTCCTTCTTCATTTAGGTTCCCCTGAATCCAGATCTAACAAATCCAGGCCAGGTCAGGAAAGAGGAACAGAAGAGGATTGATGAAGCTGATCCTCTCACAGAAGAGGAGATAACTGAAAAGGAGGACCTCCTCACACAGGTAAGCGTCTTTAAACAATTTGGAAATTATTTCTGTCGGTTCCATCGTCAGTTTCAAGGTCACATATTCTTTGATTTTCTCTCCCCCCCCCAAAAAAAAATTTTGATGCTAATTGCCGATATTCTATAATGTTTTGGGCCGATAAGTTCAATACACATTTGGTTGGTGGGTGTTTTGTAGGACTCCTCAAGTGCTACTGGCAACGGACACTGTTGCATCGTCCATGGACTATCCGACAAGCATCGAGTGCCAGAATCAGAAATGAAAGAAGAATAAGAAATTTATTTTAAATATATTTTTGTGTGTCTTTCTCTTCAGGGTTTCAACTGGTCCAAGCGTGACTTCAATCAGTTCATCAAAGCTTGTGAGAAGTACGGTCGGAATGACATGGAGAGCATCTCTAAAGATGTGGAAGGCAAGACCCCCGAGGAGGTGATTTTTTTTTATCGATACTACTCGCATCGAGTTGACTTTTATAATATCTTGGAAGATTTATTAAGTGTCAGGCCTGCCCTCTGTCTATTTTGCACTTTCAACAAAAGAGTGGCTTCATTGTAGATAGCAGTGTTTGTTACCATGAACTTTGGTGAGAGGTTATATTAACTTTGTATTGCATTTAATTGTATAAAGACTCCTCTCCCCCACAAATCTGCTGTTTTGCAAAAGAGAGAGAGAGAGAGAGAGAGGAAGAATAAAAAACGAATTGTATTCATTCCTCTGTTTGCATAGCAAGTGTTAGAAGGTTGTGTAACATTTAATTGGCAATTTTGATAAGATTATTGCTTTGGAATTCTACCCCATGGGACTTATGAATATTTATTTTTGAGACACCCACTGTTTACCAAATGAATCGATATCAATCGACCCATCTCGGCAGGGGTGGATGATCTCTTGTGCAGTTCTTACGAGAGGATTGAAAGGGGGAGCTCTTGTGCATTAATTTAAAAATACTCCGGATAAAATATTTGACAGGTCGCAGATGTAAATTCATCTCCGTCGATCGTTTCAGGTTCGAGATTACATGGAGGTGTTCTGGGACAGGAACCAAGAGCTGCAGGACATTGAGCGTATAATCGGACAGATCGAACGTGGTGAAGCCAAGATACAACGTAAGATTGGTATCAAGAGAGCTTTGGATTCAAAGGTATGTAAGAAGCCTTCTGTATTATTTTATTTATTTTTTTTGGAGGAGGGGGAGGGCGGGGAGGAACAATAGGTCACTTAAGGATAACGAGGGGCTTTATTTTCTATTCTTCCATTTGTACTTCTCTTATCATGCATCAAAAAGATTACAACTGTAAATGATTTTTGCTGTTTTAAAAATAAACAAATTAGGCCCGAGAATGAGTTTTTGGCTTGGGTATTTGAAACATGTCTCCTGGGATGTTTCCTGAGGAAAAAAGCTGGAGTTGTCTGGGTTGGGGTACATTTCAGTGTCGGTACCTATATATATCTCTTCAAACGTTGACGTCAGACGTATTGTTGCAAACACGGGCAGCTGTTTCTGTCTGTTAAATAATTATCACCGTTTCTTGCTTTGCTGGAATGTTTATGTGTAAGGGAGAGACCGCCAGGAATTTGTTCTCAATTAGTGAGCCGGTTAATTTGATGGAATTTTCAGTATGGCTCTTATCATTTGGAATAATTGCTGGTTAAATTTCAAAGCATTTCACTGTACTTTAAAATGTTGTATTCTGTAATGATTTACTTGGATTTTGTCATCAGATGGGGAGATACAGGGCCCCCTTTCACCAACTTCGAATTGCATATGGGACCAACAAGGGTAAGAACTGGACCGAAGAGGAGGACAGATTCCTGGTCTGCATGTTACACAAACTGGGCTTTGATAAGGAGAACGTCTACGATGAACTTCGAACTTCTGTCCGACAGGCCCCTCAGTTCCGATTCGATTGGTTTATCAAGTCCAGGACTGCTATGGTAAGCATACTGTATCCTTTAGGACAAAAAGTTTCATCGGAAAAGATTGAATGTGAGATTGAAAGAAAAGGAGGGGGTTTGTGCTTTTTTTAATACAAACCACCCTTATCCCACACCCTTGTTTGTTTTATCTCTTAAAGTTTCAATGTTATAATCCCAAATCTGTCTGAAATTGAGATGACGGTCACTTTTACCCTCAAATCTTCAGCAAATATTTTACAATTCACCTCCAAGTCATTTCTCCCTACTCATGCAGTTAATTGTCGATGACGAGGGTAAGGGGGGGGGGGTAATTTGGTAGGTCACAACCACACCGAGAAAGTTACCTGGGAATACTTGCAGCTCGCTCATATTCCTGCGTCAGTACTCTCTTAAAGCTCATGCAGGGAATTATATAGTCTTAACAGTTTGTGTGGCAATTTTGAAGGCTCTATACCATTATACCTCTTTGGACTTCTAGAGCATCGTAACCATTTTGCATTGCATTTTGGGATGTGATATTTGATAAATTATTTGCCATCAGTTTAGCGTGTTAATTATTTCTTAAATTTTTGTTCAAGTTTGCAAATTTCTTTCCTGTTTGGTATGAGTGTTGAAAGTATTCCCAGACATCGAGGAGCGTTCATTGAGGAGCGTACGATGTCTCGGTGAAGGAAAAATACTTGAATATAAAAAACAAGAGTAGTACTTGACAGATTTGAAATTTTGAGTATGAGTGAACATTTTTTAATCTTTCCAACCAATTAATAACCATCACATTTAATATTAAATGAGTCGATGACAGTTGCATTCTCCTTGAATGAGAAATATAGTCACTTTAATTCATACAACTCATCAGCTATGTTCAGCGTGTTCCCTTTTTTCTGCTCGTTTTATTTTGGTTGCTGGTGAATTTTTTTGGTCCAAAGTTTATTTTTTATTTTTTTCCTATCTGTTTTTCAGGAGCTACAGAGAAGGTGCAACACTTTGATCACTCTGATTGAAAGAGAAAACCAAGAACTGGAGGAAAAGGAGAGAGCCGAGAAAAAGAAAGGGCGGAAAGGATCCGGTGGAAAGGTAAAGATGATTTATCTTGATTTAGAGTTTATTCATGATTTTCAGAGAATAGAGACACAGATATTGGGCTGAAAATTGGTCGTTTTGCCACTACTGTTCTA
>JAIPMN010003708.1:7983-24965 GCA_020650975.1 Apostichopus californicus | reverse complement strand
AGTGAATGCGCTGGCGTTCACACGTCATCAATAGCAAGATTGGGAGTCCAACCTACTGAGGTAATGTTAACAATACAATACCCTTGTGAGTATTTGATGATCTAATAGACGCCAGGGTGTCTTGAAGGTGACAAACTTAATCTCAAACATGCAGACATGTGGTCAGTGAAAATTAAAATCATAAATACTTAACTGCTTATTTTATTTTGGGGGGGGGGGGGAGGGATGGGGTTAGATGTTGGAAACATAGAATGCTTTGTAATTTTACCTGCTCTGTGCAGTGTTGTGAGTTAAATCATCATTCTTCAATAATTATTCCCAAGTTACAACTTCTTTGAAACTATCCACTTCAGAAAATGACTTCAGGGATGTGCCCACGCTGGGCGGCACTAGGCGGCCCCGCCCAGCACTAAAAATTACCGCCCAGAACTGTCTTAAAAATGGTGAATCCCGCCCAGCACTATTTTCATCTAAAATCCTGACATTCCTAACAATATATTCAACATAAATTGCATCATTTATGCATGCGAGAAACATTACTTAAGGCTCTCAATCGGTCCCTTGTAAAATCTCTTTGAAATAAACTAATAACTTTCCCCAGGTACGTAATATATTTCATTAAAAAAAATTAAAAAATGTAAATTGTTAGCAAAACTAGTACTTGTGTATGTGCTTATAAAGCTACTGAGCACCTTCAAAAGTTGACGATCAGTATACCCGGCACTCAGGAAAATTGGGCACATCCCAGTGACTCCCAAGGTAAACTTTTCTGTTCTATTTTTGTTAGGATGATGAAGAAGAAGAAGAGGACATAGTCACTACTCTGTCCCACCAAGCAGTCCCTGCCAAGATTGGTGAGAGGAAGGTCTCTGCTGACTTATACTCTGCTCATAACTTTGATATCAAGATAGATCTAGATGTACCACTTGGTGGTAAGTTAAACCTTTGTTTACTGCTTAAAAGATAACATATTAAATGTAATAGTCAAAGCAATCAATTGAAGCTTTTCTAGCATATCTCTGGTAACCCTTTCATATGTTTATTTGCCTGCCTTCATTCCCATGTGAAATTAAAAATATAAACAAAATATTGATGTTTCTCATTTGGCAATTAAATGCAGATATAATAAACAACAATTCTGTTTTGTCAATTCTATACTCGGTGGTAAAGCTCCAACCGTTGGACAAGTATTAAAATCGTCAATCATCAATCAATCAATCAATCATTTCTCATGTAAAATGAAATTTGTTAAATCAGTCGGCTTTCCCAGTTGTTGCTTGAATCTTGGGATTCAACTAACATGCACACAGAAGTTAGGTGAAATATTATGTAGGCTCAAACATGAAATTACTTCAAATGTTTCTCCACCTAGGGATTTGAATGAAATTCTTGGTTGGTGAGGGAGTGCAAACATGTACAAGGATTAAAGGTCAGAGTTCAATAAAGGTCATAATCGGTCCAAATGTGAAACATTTTGTTCAGATTCTCAACAACCTGGCACAAAATGGGTCAGAGTTCATCTATGAACATGTTATGATGAAAACATGATATGGATTGCAGCAAATACCCACTTTCACCCCTATTTTTACCCACTTCACATGTACTTTTAGGTTGGGGCTCCAAGAAGAGGTCAAAGGTGATTAGAGTGTGTACATGACCTCTTCTAGTATTGCCCAATAATAAGTGGAACACTCTCCCAGTGTTTAATGTCACTTCAGGGGAAATTGTTAGAGCCATTTTGATCTATATTTAGCTGACGAAAGAGAAAGTTTTGTGCAGAATGGATTTTTAAACCTAATTGAGAAATATTTGTGTAGTCATGGGAACAATTAAATTCCACATGAAGTTTTAAGTGGTACTTGCCCTACATTGCTAATGTTTTTTTGTGTTCGCTGTTTTGATTTTGTTTCGTTCTCATTTTCGTTTCCCTACATAGATGCCAGAGCAGACTCTGACAGTGTTCAATCAGCGAAGCCTTCCATACCACGGAGATCACTGAACCTCAACGAGTACAAAAAGAAACGAGGATTGATATAGCAGTGTGCTCCCTCTCTGTCTGTGGATGTACTAACAGTGACTTTCAGTCATTCCTTGTTGCTATGTAATTTATTGATGAGATAGTACTGTACCTGTAGGAGTAGTTTCTGTGTGAGGAATCTTCAAATGACTAGCTTAAAAAATTGAAGCCATAATAACTAGCTGTTAATGGAAGCTTTGATGACTAGCTGGTAATGGAAGGTTTGATGACTAGCTGGTAATGGAAGGTTTGATGACTAGCTGGTAATGGAAGCTTTGATGACTAGCTGGTAATGGAAGCTTTAGTGACTAGCTGGTAATGTAAGCTTTAATGACTAGCTGGTAATGGAAGCTTGGTTGACTAGCTGGTAATGGAAGCTTTGATGACTAGCTGGTAATGGAAGCTTTAGTGACTTGCTGGTAATGTAAGCTTTAATGACTAGCTGGTAATGGAAGCTTGGTTGACTAGCTGGTAATGGAAGGTTTGATTACTAGCTGTTAATGGAAGCTTTGATGACTAGCTGTTAATGGAAGCTTGGTTGACTAGCTGGTAATGGAAGCTTGGTTGACTAGCTGGTAATGTGAGCTTTGATGACTAGCTGGTAATGTGAGCTTTGATGACTAGCTGGTAATGTAAGCTTTGATGACTAGCTGGTAATGGAAGCTTTAGTGACTAGCTGGTAATGGAAGCTTGGTTGACTAGCTGGTAATGTGAGCTTTGATGACTAGCTGGTAATGTGAGCTTTGATGACTAGCTGGTAATGTAAGCTTTGATGACTAGCTGGTAATGGAAGCTTTAGTGACTAGCTGGTAATGGAAGCTTGGTTGACTAGCTGGTAATGTGAGCTTTGATGACTAGCTGGTAATGTGAGCTTTGATGACTAGCTGGTAATGTAAGCTTTGATGACTAGCTGGTAATGGAAGCTTTAGTGACTAGCTGGTAAAGGAAGCTTTAGTGACTAGCTGGTAATGGAAGCTTTGATTACTAGCTGGTAATGGAAGCTTTGATGACTAGCTGTTAATGGAAGCTTTGATGACTAGCTGGTAATGGAAGCTTGGTTGACTAGCTGGTAATGGAAGCTTGGTTGACTAGCTGTTAATGAAAGCTTTGGTGACTAGCTGTTAATGGAAGCTTGGTTGACTAGCTGGTAATGTAAGCTTTGATGACTAGCTGGTAATGGAAGCTTTGATGACTAGCTGGTAATGGAAGCTTTAGTGACTAGCTGGTAATGGAAGCTTTGATGACTAGCTGGTAATGGAAGCTTGGTTGACTAGCTGGTAATGGAAGCTTTGTTGACTAGCTGGTAATGTGAGCTTTGGTGACTAGCTGGTGTTGGAAGCTTTGATGACTAGCTGGTAATGGAGCTTTGGTGACTAGCTGGTAATGGAAGCTTGGTTGACTAGCTGGTAATGGAAGCTTTGTTGACTAGCTGGTAATGGAGCTTTGGTGACTAGCTGGTAATGGAAGCTTTGTTGACTAGCTGGTAATGGAAGCTTTGTTGACTAGCTGGTAATGTGAGCTTTGGTGACTAGCTGGTAATGGAAGCTTTGATGACTAGCTGGTAATGGAAGCTTTGGTGACTAGCTGTAAATGAAAGCTGCACTCTCAAGCTATACATTGAGACTTGTCTGACCGGCTAGAAATTGGAACTGCAGTCACAAGCTGTGAAATGGAATTGTCTGTGACTAGCTATAAATTACAGCTGCAGTGAGCTACATATGGAAGATTCCACAACTCGCTACACAATCAGAGTTTTAATGACAAACCAAAAGTGGAAGTTTTAATGAATGGCAGCTTCTCTGACTAGCTATAAATTGAATTTGCTGTGACTAGCTGCACTTGGAATCTTCAACAGATAGCTGCAAATCAGGGAGGTTCAGTGACAAGCTATAAATGGAAGCTTTAATGTGCACCTATAAATGAAACCTACATTGCCTAGCTCAAGATGTCTAAAGCAGTACAAGAGAGCAACTGGTGTGAAGAAGTAGTGAAACGTTTGTAATCAGGAAAACCTTTACTATGCATGGAGCACATGTCCATATGATGAAACACAAAACAACATTTGAGGAAAGTTAAGGTACTAGTAGTACCATACTCTGCTTGTCTCTGAATGGTGTCCCAGTTAGTTAGGTCTACTCTGGTCCTGCATATTAAAGTCGTTAGGAAATTTCAAGGATGACATACAAAGCTGCGATGACGCAATATGTATCATTTGCAAGAATCAGCAATCGTGTAATGTGTACAGACGGTGGTCTCAAATATATGGTGGTCTCAATTAGACGGTGGTCTCAAATATATGGTGGACTCAATAGACGGTGGTCTCAATGATACCATACTGAGTGAGGAAGTATTCAGAACGGAGTTAAAATTTGGCTGTTAATGCATGTTTTAGGGCGTTGCCGTGGTGACAAATGTGTTCTATCAATACAAACCACCCAGAGAGTTATGTAGTTGTATATTTTGTTTCTACCGAATTGTTTTGCCTATGCAATAACCAACGTCATTCCCGCTGGCAAAATCTACCCGGATTGTGTTTCCATCTGACTTCTCAAATCACTCTTTTCATATGCAGATACTTGGTCGCTACTTCCAAGGACACACTGAAAAACCCAGACAGGTTCAATTAAATAATCAGGATTGTTTTTCAAAGTCGACTGTAGCTTTGTTTTACACTTGTTTTTTTAATTATTTATAAACAAATTTTATCTATTGGAAATATCTGGACAGAATTAAGTGTAAAAGCTTAGAGACTGCGTAGAAATTTGTGGGTATCATGTTAGCATTTTTAATTGCTCTCATAACATGTCAACCTGGGTCACAACCTGGGTCAAACCATGAGATCAATACAAGTGGGTACTATGCATTCTTGTATGTACACACAGTAACAAGGGTAAGGTCAGCATTTGGTCATGTTTCATTACGTGAGGTCAACTATTGAATCAACACCATCAGGTACTTCTGTTCACTTGCTTGTATCACTTTCAAGGAAAGGAAGCAAAGTTTAGGAAGTGACAGATGCATGATGGTTATGATGGAAATAACCGTTTGTACCAGTCTTGTTACTGTAGTGGACATTTCATACCAACATTTGATATGAATCTCAATCTTTCAGCTGTTTCTAAGGAAACCAAATTGCACAGGGAATTTCCTACATGTGATTATTCAAGACGTATTTCAGATTTCAGCACAATTCAGAATGTCATGCATCTTGCTGTATTAGCATTAGTAGTAAAGGGTTCATCAATGACAATGTTTAGCCTGTGGAGAAATATTGATCAGTATTTCATCAAGTATTTTTCAGCTGGATTATCCATCAGTTTTAGTCCCATGAATTGATATTAATGGAAAAAACGCAATTAGGGTTTTGGAATCCTGACAGGCTGCAGACTTTCTATGATGGCCGCATGCTACCTGCAAGCTGCCCATTCGTGTTGTTAATGATATTACTTGGAAGTAACTGTGAAATGTCGAAAAGACCTGAAATGTACGAGGTACTTATTGTACGTGAGGTGTGGTGGAGGTTGTGGTCACAGTTATGAGTAAATTAGGGTCCTTTTGAAGCAGCCCTTCCTATTAGAAAACAGAGGCTTAAGCAATATCACAAATTTACTTGGATAAACTTTTATGAGTTAATACTAGCACTTACTGATATGTATGACTATGACAATATCAAGTTTGTTTCTTCACCTCCCCACCCCAGAATGTGATAACATAACTATAATTGTTAGTAATGTAAAACACAGACTTGTGTGAGTTGTTATCAGTTATGGTTGCTACAGTGTGAGACTCTGTTTATTGGAGAGAGTAGTGCAGTAATAGTCATCTCTGTGTTTTTCCATAAATGGATGGTGATTTTATTTCATGGACCTGATGCATGTGCTGCTTGGGCAGGAGCAGTCATAGAAATTTTTCAGCATGTTGTAAAATTTTCACAACTGGTACTTCACAAATTATCATGATTTTTTTTTTTTATCCGAAAACTTCTTTTTATTTCATCTTTTATATTTTCAGACTCAGAACGTCCCATTTTATTGCAAACAACCTCGAATAAAGTGACTTTGTGTACAAATGTAACCTATGGTACTGGTTTATTTCTATGCGTCTTCTGTAATGCAGAATGTTATGTCATTATATTGCAAAGAACAGGTATCTAGTGCAAATGCAAACAAGCAACATTAATGAAAAATATGTCCTTTTGAACTCATTTCTTCCATAAAATACTTCTCTTACCAATAACTTTGAAGCCATCGTCACATTCAAACCATTTCATCATACTGCTACTTTGTGATAAAACTTATGTAAAACCTATTCAACTTCCAGCCAGATATCACAAAAAATTTATAACTAGTGTCATATTTCTAATGATAAATGCTATAACATAAGTTTTCCCAATTAAACTGGTAAACGTAGTAGGCAATGAGCCTTAATGGTTTGGGACAAGGGCAGCTGCCCCGATTCTTATATGCAAAGTAGGCTAGATATTTCTGCTATGACACTGTTGAGAGTCCTTGGCTAATAAAAACAGTATGCTAACAATTTTTGAGGGTTTTTCAACAGTGGTTCAGGCATTTATGCGTGAAGTGGAGATATAAAGTATTGTTTTTGCTTTGAGAATTTTGCTTGAATAAACATAACAGGCTGGTTTGGTTCAGAGTTGATCAATTAAAGATGATTAAACATGACAGTTGTATGAGTTTGATTAGTCTGAGATATTTTGAAACCTACCAAAGTAATGCACTGCAATTGATCACATTTTACGAGAAATACCTTGATTTTTCCATCAAGTGAAAATCAATGGACTAGTAATGAAGGAAATGTTATTCGATCAACATTTCAGAACCCAGATACTTTTTCATAGAACTATTAAACACATTTGAAAGCAAAAGTGAAATATTTTGATATATTTTCTTTGTACGGTTTACCGTTACTTGTTGGAAATGAAAAACTGAGTATTCAAGCTGCTGATTTGCTTCACGATGGGATTTTGCTTTGGACTCGCATCCAAACGTGTCAGAACCAACCCAGAACCTGTTTTATGAGCAGGTTTGTATTTCCCTATATGTTAAAATTAACGAATCCCTGCTCTCTATTTCTAAGTTACGACAAGACTAAAATTCTCCGCTTCTCATCGCAGTCAGGACTTAAGAAAGGCTAAATTCCTTCACGAAAAAAATTTAAAAGAAAAATTAAATTAAGTATTCAGTTTTTATTATCCACATATTGCAAAATGCTGCATTTTACAGTCACTGTTATAGATGATTAAATTTTACATGAAAATAATGATTAATACTTAAAACAAGGTGTTTCCATTTCAATCAGAGTAAACACAAATAGGCAGATTTCTGTGTAACTGGTTGATGCAAAGTACACATAAAAAGAAAGTTTAAAAGGCTGATCAAAGAAGAAATGAAATAGGCTCGTCCCACAAATGAAAGTTCCGTTTTAACAGCCACAGCTAGAGTAATACCGACACTGATGTAGAGTTCTCAACTAGCAACGTGAAATAAATTGGTTATTTCACATTTTCTGTCACAGAAATATCACTTTTTCTCCTACGATGCATATAGCGTATACACCCTGCACATAAGAATAGAAACATATATTCAGTGTACACCCTATAATAAGACAGTGATATCTGAAGGACATTTACAAGAATCTAATCCATTTAAGTTTCTTTAAGCCAGCATACTTCTGCCTTCATATATTGCACACAATAAATTTTAATGGGACAGCCCGGAGTTTTTGTATGGGGCATAGCATGGGGGCATAGCATGGGGCCAAATGGCTATCATTTGTAGGTACTGGCCATTGACAAAGACGTCTTCTTTTCGGTATATTACAACTGATGGCAAAGCTTATATAGTTACTGGTTGGGATGATATGTGAAGGGAACATGATTAATGATTAGTGGTAACAAGAAACTTTGTGTGGCAACAATCATCTTGCGTGCTCCTTCCCCACCCTCTTCCACCCACATCTGTGTTGGCTCTATACGCTACAAGAGGACCAGGTGGTGTTACATTTCTGTACAACAGTTTTTAGTTATATCATCATCAACCACTAAGAATCCAGATTGTGGAAAGTTTATTCAGAGGACAGTTTAAGAAAAGAAGGAAGAATACTGGCTGAAATATGCCACAAAATATAAAGTAGATCTATAAAGAAATGATGTTTGAAGTAGAGTATGAAAATCATGCTACGAAATACGATAAATGTAAGCACATAAAGAAAAGGTGTTAGTAGAGAATTTAAGTTACTATAATAAAGTATCTTGATGTTAAGTAAATAAGCCTGTGACTTCATATAGTTGGTTACTTTTTGATCTGTGAAAGCAGATCATAATCTTAGGCAATCTGATAATCTTTTCATGCTGCAAGTCCTACATAACAACATTTTGAAATTTTATGATTCTTGTCAAAAGTGATACTTTAAGCAGACAGGCTTAATGTTATAAACTGTACATCAAAAAACATAGTTTTTGTTTTGTCTTTTGCTGTTAATTTTCCACCATTAAACTTGGATGTATCATTATTTGAATGCATTACTCTTGAGTAATATTTGTAAGTTACTTTGAAACCCCTTGTAGGTTACATTGAAGGCTATTCTTTCCCAATTTAGGGTTAATCAAGGGTACACAAAATAAGGCAAAACTAAAGATTCTCTGTTGATGTACATCTATGTTGTCAAGACAATGTTTGCTTTTAGTTCACTTGTGATGAAAAATGTGTCAATTTTGAGACTATATATTTCTCACAAATGACAGGAAGAAAGGATCACCGAAACGCCCAGATCATCTTTCTCTTGTATCAGTCAGAAAAGTAATTTTACCTTTGGTACAATTCTTTAAGTGAATAAGGAATTTGCAGATTAATTTATGTTAAATATTGAGATCCAATTCAAAATACCTCAAGTTGCCCGCCCCTTGATACTATTAGAAAATGTATGTTTTGCACAATTTGTTACTATATTAAAATCAATGTTTCAAGTCTTCAAATTCTACAGAAATGGAATGGAAAAAAAAGAAAGAAGGAATTTGCTTATAATTTTATTAAATAATTAAGATAATGAAGGAAAGTGAATAGGAATGCCTTCAAAATTGCACAATTAGCAAACATCAAATATACATTTCATATATGTATCTAGTACTCTTTAATATATTCAAAATATGCATAAAGTTAGAAACTGCTAAATGAAGTTGATTAAGTTTTTGAAATGTGCAGGTTTATTTCAGACTTGATATTTGTTACCATGGGAACAATTATGAATTGTTTGACAATATCCCAATGAATATTCATAAATGACAATACATCTTGAATGTCAATTCAAGCATCAAAATGAAATAAAACTGCACAACTAGAACATAAGAAATTACCAAATTACTATAACAATAAAAATTTGGTAACAGGAATCCACTTTAAAACTTCTCAGAGGAATAACCTTCAAGATTTGTGCAGGCAAAATACTTGACAATTGTTTGTTGACACCCTGATTGGTCACTTGGGAATGGCTTTATAATTATTCCTCTGTTGCCCCATCTGTTACCCTTTTTCTTCTTTTTTTTTTGTTCCACTGCTTTTGGTTAATATCTCTGCTGAATATTAACTTCTGAGCATCTATCGTTGATATGAGGCGAGCAAATCTGCTGGTACAAAGGCAGCCTATGAAAGACAAATACAGTCGCAAAACAAAGATCGGACTTGTAGTAATCAAAGAAGGGCTCCCCGCAGCAAGAACATCGCCGGTAACTCTTCAACTTCTCTGAAATTAAGGAAGAGAGGAGAGAGGGCCATAAATGTAAACATAGGTTTAGATAAGGAAAAATCCTTCAAGAAGAAAACAAAATGAAAAGATATCTTGGAAATTGTTGGCACAAAGCTGACAAAATCCCACAGTAACACATGTTCTAAGATTGGCTCAACCTTGCTTCACCAAGCTTTGTCAGTGATAGCACTTCGATCATCTCCACAACTTTTCTCAGCTATGGATTGGATTAGCAGTACACAGTACACTACTTTTCACACTAAGCTTCAAACTACATGGTTCTGATGCTACTTTTGTTAATATCGCCATGATCGAGCCTATTCAAACTCCCAAATCAGTTGCCATGGTAATGTTATCAGGTGTTTTAAAACATGCATTCCAATGGAAGCACAGTATGTAGCAAACATCAGAATTGCAGTCAAATATCTTTCATTAATATCGTCATGGTAACAGAGACCAGTATCAATTGCAATTTGTAGCGAGCACCTCTAGATGGGACTTGCAGAAAGTTTCTCATATTGCACAACTTTTTGCCCCAAGAAATGCACCATTATTTCATCGTGAACAAAAGGGGAAAAAACAAAGCAGTCAGTAGAACGCAGGTTTTATTTCTACATTCCTGATGTTTCAGAGAAGTTATTCTCTTAATTAAAGATAATCTGTACTTTCAGTTGGAAGGGCAAATCAAGCCACAAGAATATCTCATACGAAGACGTTGAAAATGTCGCTTAACGGCTACAGTTTGTAGAATCAACAGACTCACCTCTGAGCTGACGAGGTATCAAGGACCGTGGATACCTGGATACCAGCTGCTCCTTGACCAATGTCCGAGCTGCTAGCTCTTGTAAAGGAGGCAGAGACTGACGAGGATGGCTTCTTAAATCTTCACATTTGTCCTTGTCCCACTCATTCAGGAGTGGATTATTAGTGGCTGTTAAAACAATGACAAAAACAGTAGGTAGGTACAAATATGGCCAAAGTAACTTTCTGACTACTGGTCAGCAAACAATACCCAAACGTACAACGGATGTGGAGATGGCAGTATTGTGTGTAAGATCTAAGGTCATGTGCAATAGCTGTGTCTTTTATTTCACCTCAAATATATATATTTTTTTTCCAGAAAATTAACAGAATAAACTTATAAATTTTGTAACACTTCAAGAGTGACTCAGCTGTTAATGCTTCAGGTTTGGCATTTACTACTCAATATCTCTCTATGTCTCCACCTCTCTCCACCTCTCTCTCTCTCTCTATATTTTAATATATATTTATATATTTCATTTTACAAAAAAATGGCAAAATATAAGTCAGCAACAACTGAGTGCATTAAAACTTACCACGAAAGGTGTAAAGTTGTAAGTAAGATATAGAGGCAGGAAAGTATCGTAACTTATTATTGCAGACATGAAGTTCCTTCAGCTGATGAAGCCGCCCCAGTTGTGATGGTAAATATTTCAGTCTAGAAAAACAGAGCAGAGTAAAATAGAGTAGGAAAGTGAAAGATGAAAGTTCCCACAAATAATGATGATCGATGAGAAAGCCTCAAGCATACTGTAATATAATCCTAAAATACCAAATACTAATAAAATAGTCAATTCCATGCTACACTACACATATTTCTTACACAGGAAAGGCCATTAGTGGCATTGAGAATAAAAGCAACTTTTACAGTTTTAAGAGAAAGATACGTTGGCAAATTTTTGTTTTTGTATTTGTTTTGAGAAATTTCTGTTTTAACATAAATGTTTTATATTTAGGAAACTTTTTCTCTGAGAAATAAATGTTGCTGTTTTTGTTGTTGTGACAAATATGTATGGGTTATGTATTTTGGAGAGGCCATTTTCCAGAAAATCTACGTTATTGAAGCTGTTTCATCGAGAAACATATAAACTAGAATAATAGCTTTGCAATGTACTTTCTCAAAAACAATATTCCAAATATGGATCTCAAAATAAGAAAAGAAAAAAGAAGAAACAAGTTTGAAACTTTTCATTCTGTAAATGACACTATTGTAGAAATACAGATGAGAATGAGACGCACACACAGCATTTTAGACCATAAAGACGAGAAACCCTGTGAATTCTATGAATCCAACGATAATTTCTGCTTACTTGTTGTGTGACATCCAGACTTTACTGAGGGAGGTACAATTACTGAGTGATTCCGGGAGATGATCCAGAGAACAGGACGAGATATCCAGCTCAGCTAGTCTGATCAGAGACCCAAAATTATGAGGCAGCTTCTTTAAGCGATGGTTTTCTCCAAGATAAAGATCCTTCAGAGGGAGGAAAGTCGAGAGTGATCTATCATCTCATTATATAGAGAGTTTTTACATGTAGGCATGTTACTGGTAAAAATGTTACTTAATGTACAAGCACATGTCAATTGCATTCAAAGGAGAGGTGTACATTGATGTCAGTACCATTCTAATTTCTAACCGATACAATAGAACATTACAACATACGTTCTTCCTTACTTTCATTTTCACCAAACAAAATATGTATCGAAGGTAATGTCAACATCATGATGGTCAAAACATAATTCAGACGGCGAACGAATTAAACCTAAAACCCAGAACCGAGAAGAAATACTCGCAGAAAAACCCAAGAACTTACCCGTAAGTTGATAAGATTGCACAAGGTATCGGGCAGAGATTTTAAACGGTTAGAGCTGCAAGCAAAAAGACACAGATAACATAGGCCCCCAAAAAACAGCTTCATGATAATTGTAAACTACTTCCAACCCTACTTTACATAAAGTACTACACAATACAAATGGCATTTCCATTAACTGCGTAGGCTAATGTCACCGCTACTGTGCACTGTTTTACCATTAGTCTGCAACAGTTGCTACTTTTATGTATCTGTTAAATTGGTAGAAAGTTTTTATGAAATAGATTTCCAACTAACCGCTGTAAAGTAGGGAGGAAAAAGAAAATCAACCTTAAAAACTCAGATAAGGACAAACAGCTCTCTCTACAATGTTTGACTTGGGTTGTATTCTTGAGAGTAAAAAATAGGAACAAATTCCATTAGCTTTAATAAAGACTTTGAATTGATAAAACACCATGCAAGGGTACTGTAGGTTTGTACACTTAGGTGATGGCTTAAATAAGCTCTGGATATAAAAGATGTTAATTGACTGTTTATACTTGTGATGAGAAACCTTATACATTAGAGAGGAGACAAACAGGAGCAATGCAGGAAGAGGAAGGGGTGGTAGTCAGGGGTTGGTCAGAGGTCAAACTTACTGGACACATAGCTCCTCCAGACAAAGTAGTTGACCAATGTCTGATGGTAGTTCTGTCATGAAGTTATTGGTTAAGTTTAGAACCTGAAGCCTCCTAAGATATCCAATGGATGCTGGCAGTCGTCTAAGCTGGTTATTTTTGCAATCCAGCTCCAACAGCATGTCACAGTTACCGATGCAATCCTGGACACAAAGAGAAACTGATGTTAGTTAATAGACATGCTCTATACTTAGATGCCATATGGTGCCACAGTGGTACCCGACAGGGACACAACATGGAAGCTTCAAATCAAATTCTTCCATTTTTTTCTCTCTAAGCCAACTTAGAACATCATTTCTACATCCATCCGGTTGCAAAAACGGAACAACTTACTGGTAACTCCTCCAAACAGTTGTACTGAAGAAAAAGCTCCTGTAACCCTCTGAGAAGACCGACCTCTAGAGGCAACGAGTTGAGTCTATTGTTGGAGAGATTCAGGCTGGTCAACTGACTGCCGACATATCCAAGCTGTAGTGGACAGCGCTTCATATTTGTGTAGCTAGAGAAATACAAACATATAAAAAAAAACTGAAAATTAATGATAAGATTTTACATCTATGTCTATCCTGCACTTTGTAATACAAGTGTCCATCAAATGAGTGTATCATCTTTTCTTGCATTGAGGAAAAGAAGGAAAATTGCTTAATGCTTCAAACTTTGTTCTGCTTTTTGCTTCTTTTCACTTGGTAAGTCTAGAAATGTATTTGAAATCAACATATCAATGCTCACATACCTCAGTAAGGCAGCTTTTTATTTTTTGTTGTTCAAGTGGTATAAGAAGGAAACATTGTGAACACAACCACTTGAATTAACTTAGCGTTTACTAACAGAACAACATTTACGAACCCGAACAGGTTTTTTAACTAAAAGATACTCAGTAACTAGACTATCAGTAACTTAGCAACCACCTATTAACTTTTAATTTGCCATTTAAATCATTGTTAAGCATAAACACAATATTTTAGCTACACATCACTAAAATGCACCTTAACATTACTTACATTTTAGAGGAAATTAAACTAATTCATATGAATAAGTAACGCAGTAACTGATAATTCAAGTACAGTAAAACAAATTTCAGAAAATGAAATGATACATTTTGGTTTTGTCAATACAAATCTCACCTTATATCTAAATGAATATGCTTTTCTCTACAAGCTGAATCTACAAGCTCCAGGGCGACTTGTTCTCCTGTTCCATGAGCCTTACAAATGGAGGAGCTTTTACCTTGGCAGCAAATACGACAGGCTCTGTAGCTGTAATATGAGAGGGAGATTCTTGACCAAACACTAAAATAATATCATAGCTTCACTAATATTAATGAAACATCTGTGCGTCATATACTTTTGACAGTTGCAAACAGAGATCTGGCACACTAGATCTGATACATTTATTCTCAGTCATCAGCTTCAGCCAAAATTTATAGCAATTCATTGCAAAGTAAAGGAGTGCTACAACTTAATTCTGCCAACTTTAAACACGTACGAACAAAGTGTCTGTGGTCGTCTTTGTAATTCAAATTTTCATAAATTAATGCAAACTTCTAAAAGAATTCCACAGAAGAATATAAACTTGGCCAAGAGAAGAGTACCCACCTGCATCCTCTCTTAGCGATGACCACTTTACAAAGATTACAAAGAAGCTCTGGTCTGATTCTAGGGCCGACATGATAAACCACCGTTGTGTAGGCACTGTGTCCATGGTTAGAAGAGAAAGATGGGGCTTTCTACACATAGGAAGGAAAGACATTGTAAATTAAATATAAAAACAATGAGATTTGAACATGTTTTACAAATATTTAACTTATTTTTAGAATATTAATAGTACTTAAAGTACACACAGTGCTTTGAAAGATCAGCTTGTTCACTCAAAAAGATTGTGAAAATTGCCCCCCCCCCCATCAGTTTTCTGTCTATATTTTGCTTTAATATACATTGTCCGATGTGCCTTAATTTGTTTGTCACTTCCCCAGGTCGTATTTAATAATACAGGGATGTAAATGTCGCTGCAGCATCTGACTGGTTACTCCAGAAAAGAATTATTTAAATAGGAATTCAAGTAGCTATGACTAGCCGGCTAGTTCAGTCATAAACAGGAGCACAGGGTCCTTATATTTCTGTTCTTGCTGTTTCAATGTCCATTGCATATCGATTTTTACACCTTGCTCTTTCAAGAATTGTTCATAGTTTTACAACAGTTCCAAAGACCAAAAGAAATATTACAGTACCTTATGTTTTTTCTTTGCTAATTGTCTGGATTCTTTCTTACTATGTGAGGCTATGGGTGCTTTTTGCTGTCTCCTTCTCGAATGGGAATCATCTGCTTTGTCAGCCTGAAGATACCTGTAAACACATATCATGCTAACCAGCGCGAGCATAATGATAGCTATGACAGGATTACATCCATCCACATGGTAATCCAACCGTTCCCCCATCCATCTTGATATCTCTAGCAAGGAGCTTATCCAGCTATCCATCGCAGAGGAAATTTAATCCATCTTCAGGGTTCATTTGGAAGGATCTGTCAGAAATAAAATATCATACATTTTACTAAGTAATCAAGCTGCCAGGTACAGTACATGCTGTCAGAATCTTCCACACTTGCATGTATTACTTGTATTGCACAGTAATACAGTCTTAGTCCCACCAATGAAATCATTAAGACAGCACTATTTTGAAGCACTCCATCATGTCAGCCCAATGGGCCACAAATAAAATTGGCATACAATAAATGAACATTATTTTATCCATTGAAAGGTATATTCAAATCAACAAAAACTGTTAGCAGTTTAGCAAACTGCTTATCCACTAAGAGCCTGTGTAGTAGAATTGTGTAAAAGTAAGTGAGCCTAGCAGGATCTTCTTCATAGACTTAATGCAACCGAGATTGATGTAAGAGGATCAGTTGACAAAGTGTGGAGAGAAGAAAGAAAAGAACCAACAAGTGGAAGAGGAAAGGAAGGACAAAGGTATAAGGACAAAGATAGGATCAAGGGAAGAGGGTAGGGAATAAACTACATAAGGACAAGGACAGGAAAGTGTGGAGAAAAGAGGTAGAGACAGAGGGACAATGTACAGTAATGACAATTTAATAATGACAATTATTGACATGTCCCTACAGAGAGAAACTGTGGATGCAACGCCTTTGCACCATTCAACCTCAAGGGCTTAACATTCAGAAAGGACATGACTAATCTTTCTTCTGCTTCCCCACCCTCCCCTCTGCCCCCTTGTTCCCCCTGAAGATGATCCTGCTAGGATCAAAACGTCAGGCCCACTTACTTTTACACAAAAGGTATATTCCACCACAGAAATTAGGCAAATTTAATAACCATTTATCAGAATAGGCCTAGACTATATTGCTGAACTTATGCTAAACGTCTTGTACCCTAGCTGAACCTTGAGATTTAGTACTATTACTAGTACTAACAAAAATAGCAACAATGCAATGATAATTACTACGTTAGGAGCGCATGTACATAAACGTAAAACATTAGGCCTAACCAAGTCTTGGAATTGTGTTTGATGTCAATTTCGCGATAAAGTTGAATTAGTTCTTCAGATCAGTCTCTTTCAAGATAACAAGTCTTCAGCTTCACCTACATCCAATCATCAGACAAAAGTGACATGGTAACCCGTCATAAGTAGCTTGATGTGGGTAATTACCTGCAAGTTTCGTTGTTTTGTGATGTGAAAATGCAAAACCAAAGCTCTAACAGTATCACGAGGTTGACCAATATCTAAGTAGGATAATATGCTAACTGGGACAGCTAAAGGAGATCAAAACACGGAAGTTATATCAGCCTTCTTTCGTGGATCTCACCCGGACCGTTTACGTCTTCATTACATTGGTGTGCACAAATGGGATGGGGGGGGGGGGGGAGGGTAACATTCAATCGGGGAATGTTTCGAACAT
>JAIPMN010003707.1:0-25279 GCA_020650975.1 Apostichopus californicus | reverse complement strand
TCACAGAGGGTGCACAGTGTTAAAAGGTTACCAGGACATTCTAGGCGCGGTAGAATGAGTGTGCTAAGGTTGTGGGGAGACAGGTAAGCGAGGAACGAAGTAAATCTTGGAAACTAAAAGAGCTTTGCGAAACATTTCAACAGATTTTGAACGAGATACATCACACACAACAAATGAACTGAATATGGGGCAAATTGGCTACAGTAGGCATCCATAGATATATGTTTACTCTGAGCATGCTAGAGTGAGAGTGGTAAGGTTGTGAAGAGACATGTAAGCAAAGAAGCGATGTAAAGAACTAAAAATGCAATCCTATTGGGTTCTACAGTATACTTGGTTCATGTGGGGTTTTTATTTGTTTTTTTGTAAATTACTGCTAGCAGCTGCTTTAATGCCATTGAATCAGACTGTACTATATTTGATTTAAGACTTGCCATTTCATCCAAGATACAACCTCACCAGGCTAACCTTCCATTTACTACCTATGTAGCCTTGTTTCACGATAGCGTTCAATTTGGGTACTAAATTTGAATCATACTGTAGATGTTTACGGTGTAAACGTGTAAGAGAATTACTGAAGATGTTTACGATGGGTCATACAGCACAGTATGCACTGTATACAGTATACAACAGTATTATCTAGATGGTGCTATCAGTGAGAGCCTACAATTTATTGACCTGTGTGACCGTCAAGCACCCACATAAATATTTCACTTGGTTGGCAGTGGGAATAAACTATGCTACCCTAAAATATATATATATATGTATATATATATATGTGTGTATATACTGCAATCAAGCACCCCTATAAAGTACATAGTACACAGTTTTAAATTTCTCATTCTCTTAAATGTTTACACTGGCCTTTGGCAGATAGCACGATTCAATGGCGACTAGACTCATACAATTGTGGAGAGTCTTCTGCTTAGGCTTTGCTATTCAAATTCATAGGAAGACTTCGTAGGGGATTTCCTCCTTGACAGAGAGCAACATGCATTACTGTATTTAGATACTGTAGAACAGCAGCAAGAAATATGCTTTTCCAACTCGGTGGGATTTAAAGTAAACTTCACTGAAAATCCACAACTCCACATCTCCCAAAGGGTCATGACGAATACACTTGGTATGTGCACATGGTGTACATGAATGGAAGATTCAGACATTAAGATGGACTACTGAATTTATTAATGTCTCAGAGAAGGAAAAGCCTAATGTGGATGGCAGTGAAAATGCTTGCTGAAGTTGAAGAGAAGTGACCATAATTTGACTTTCTAGCATATTTGGTGTCATGCCAGGGAACTGATATTCTGTCCAATGTGTGATGTCATAGTGTCTCTCTCTAGTAGTCAACATCTTTCAGAAATTCTCAATTCTGACAGTGATATGAACCAAAGCTCCTTGTTAACTTACAGCCCTTTAACTCAGACTAAAGTAACTAACCCCGGATCGAAAAATGTTGTTTATAACATGTCTCTTTGTCGTGAACACAAAATATCTCCCAAAACTGAGGGAGAGGCTGCTGTAGCTGTTTGGCAGTATGAATTGTTCATCATAATGCCTCTGTACCACCACCCAGTCAAAGAGCAGGCAAGTTTGCTAAGACTGGGTTACGGTACAGTAGATTGAAGCAATTTCTGTAGGAGGTCACCAAAACAAACAAACAACTGCATAGAATGATAGTAATGTACAATAAATTACCACAATCCTTTCAGCTTATCATTCCAACAGATGTGACTTATTCAAAGAGATGAGGCTATTACTACCAACTGTGGCAGTGTTGCGTAACGCTATGTACCTCTACTGCTACTACAGTACCACTGCACTGACAAGAATTTTAAGTTCTATTGTGTCAATAAAATAGGCTTTTCAATTCAGGTATTATACTATGGTATGCTTTTCAGCCTATTTCTCCCTTTTCCATTCCATTGCTACTATGTGTTTTTACCTACCTTGGATATGCATAAATAGGTGGTGGTTACTCCAATGTATTATTCTCCAGCGGATATACCTGTGATTAATATTCTTTGTAGTGATTTTCTGAAGGACTTAACATTGTCAAAACACAAAACAAATTCTATGGTAAGAATGGTTCTGTTTAACAATACACTAATTCTATCCAGAAAGAGTTTTTTTCCTACTTCGATAAACTACCTTGTCTAAAGTTAGACTTGTAACTTTGTTAGTATATTCGTACTAAATATGACAGGACCTCATAAAACAGTCTGCCTACACTGTATGCTAACCTTGATCGTAAATGCTTAGACTACCCTGTAAGTTCCCAAAATCAAGAAAGCCAGAAGGCTTTGTGATTCCTTTCTTAATAATGGTATCACCAGATTGTTAGAGTAACTGAGGAAAATGTGTCTAAAGGTCAAATACTAGAACATCAGAAATGAGTTCCAGATAACTTGACTATTAAAAAAGTAATTAGCTTCATTAGGGGAAGACTTTGGCATATGGTGGGCTCAAATGACCTTTGACCCCTGCAGAAAACAATAGGGTTCTTGCGACTAATTAAGGTGCATCCACATACTCAATATAGTTTCATCCAAGGTTTGCTTTTGGAGTTAATCATGTTTACAAAATTTTCAGACTTTGACCTCTGTTGACCTCCACAGAAAACAATAAGGTGCACCCATGTACTACAGATGGAATTCATCCAACTTCTACTTTTAACATGTTTACAAGGTTATCAGACTTTGACCTCTGTTGACCTCAATAACGATCGACCACCACTGAAAAGCGATGAGTTTCTTTTAATCAATATGGAGCATCCACATACTTTCATCCACCTTAAGGTTTTTTGAGTTATCATGCTTGTACAATATCCTACTTACGTTTCCAGACTGACCTCTGTTGACCTCGTGACATTTGACCTCCATAGAAAACAATAGATTTCTTCTACTCAATATTAAAGGTGCACCAATGTACCACGTATGAAGTTCACCCATCATACAGTTTCTGAGTTATCATGTTAACAAGCCAAGGCATCATACATGCCATTACCATTGCATAGATTCCTTTTGCCTCTGACAAGGAATCAAAAGGGGTGAATACGACAGTTTTTCTTAGCAAATTGATACTGGTCAGTCTAAATGCTAGATCTGGATGGAGTAAATGGATATTGAATGGAAAGTAGGTCAGAGGGTGGCGTAGCGGGGAAATGTTACAAGTTTGTAGCCCATCATTCCCATGTCTACAATTGGTAATGTGCAATAGTGGAGAGTATACATACTGTAAGAGATAAGTGCAGCTAATTTGTTGAACACAGAATATGAATGACTTATATCGTAGGATGAAACACTCGTTTCTAACCTCCCATTTCATAAAACTGGTGAGTCCGATACACCCCCAAAGCTTACTGGTTTGGGGTTTTATGAGCGACGATACTTACTTGTCTCCCACTCCACTCCACAATGTGTAGTTGGGTAGCTAGGAAAGTGCAATTGCGGAGTGGGAGACAGGTAAGAGAGGAGCAAAGTAAATTCTCAACTTAAACGTCACTTTTGTTGAAATGCTAATAAATGCCATGTTTTCTAGAAAATTACAGTATCGACTACCTGATACCACAAGCTAGACAGTTACGACACTGAGTACTTAGGAAAACAACTTTTGGCAAAGTTTTGAATAAATGTGACCAATAATTTGCACTTATTCCTGTTCCCTAATCATAAGCTCTACAGTAGAGCATTAAGTTTGATATCCTTCTCCACGAGAGATCACGTCTTAAATTACCTACACTGTACAACATCTTGGACATGTTAGGAGAAAACCGCTATCAAAGTGGCAATATCCTGCAAAGAGTCTGCACAGATGATTCCTCCTATTTACAAAGTAATAACTCCATTCAATTGAGCGCCCTTACTTCTTTTTACGTGGTATGCTGTGCCCATATGGTTCGGTAATGCTTGGCAGGACAAACTTATGTACTGTACACAAGTGATTGATAGGCAACAAAGTTAAGTATAGGCCTACTATACAGAACAGTACTGCTTGCAAGAGTGGTGTCAATCTAACAGTGTGAAGTCACAAGTACTAAGGTTATAGTAGTGTGCAATAATTCGGGTATACGCATATGGGTATCCATGGGTAAAAGGAGGGAAATTATGCCACTTGCTACGTTTGCGAGAAAATAGAAATTTGATGTAATGGCATACCGAATGATTCTTGTACTCCAGTTCGGGGAAGGTGGTGGGCTAAGAAGAATGCTTCTTCCCCCATTGCCCCCCCCCCCCAGTCCCGACAGTAATCATGCTCTTAAGGCTATCAAATATCTAGCGTGAAGGTTTTTCAATTTTGGTATAAAATACCAAACTGAAAAGAATTAAACACTTCAAAAAAAAACATCTTTCTGTTTCTTTACCAAGAATTTGTTGTAAATTTTATAACATAATGATTGCTATGTATACTGCCAATAAACTGACTGTTAATTTAGCTTTTCAATATATATGCACACAATGATTATTTTTTTTCTCTCAATATTTTCCACTGGCCTTTGGTAACCTCTTTCACACAGTATGTATGTACATGTAACAGTGAGTCGTTTCTCGATACATTCCGTTTCGCTTCTGTATCACTCTGTTATGTACTTAATTGGCTGCTTAGGACTGGCCTTTGAGAAAACCCAGAAAGCTAATTCCATGCGTCATTAAATGTTACCGGAATACATATTGCACTGCCATTATGATGCATTATAATACAGCATACACTACACTGTACTACAATATAGGATGTAGTATGGTTCTGTACTTAGATGCAGTACAGATAGTATATACTGTACAGTGAAGTACAGTAAATCTCAATCCATGAAGGGAAAGAAAAATATTGAGGAAAATAAAATGAAAAGGGAAAAAATAAAAAAATGAGAGAAAACTGAAAAGCAAAATTTGCATTTTATAAATTATAGCTGCTGACTGCCATAACCATTGTTGGTCACAATTCGGGCCCAAGCCACTACTGTAAGGTATAACTATTAATATCATGTTCTAAAGTTTCTTTGAAGGTCCCCAGGCACTGTAAACTACAGCATATTATCATACAGTTTGGTTTATCCCACAAACTTACTGGTTTGATTATAATGTACAGTCTGATAAAACAGGGCATTAACTAAAGGAAATTTAAATTTGGCTAAGTTTTTAGCATGCATCATGAAAGCATGGAACAATTGACAGTATAATAGTGCCTGTAGACAATGATGTACTGGGGTATAAATTACTACTTGGCTTAACGATCCCACGGGCAGTGCTTGGAAGAAGTGGCATATTTGGTGCCTCTGCCGATACTGAACTAATTTCAGAATCGGGCATATATTTCCTGAGAAGATCATCTTGATTTGGATGTGTCTTCTGCACCAGCTGTTCCATGGACGACTGTAAGCTGATGTGCCAAATCCACTCCTGCTTGTAGACAACCGAGCAAACATGACACAGACCGTATCGATCCTACCAAGCTGATTTCAAAATCTTGTGAAACCAATTTGACTCTTTTTGACTGTACAACTTTGATGTGAAACACAGGATGGTTTATTTGTAAGGAACGGGGGGGGGTGGTGGTAGGGGGAACGGGGGGGGGTAGGGGGAAGTGGTGGTGGGTATAATGACCCAACATCAGACTGAGTGCGAAACTATCTCCAATTTTCGTAGGGAACTTAGATGAGAATAACAACAATTGGTTAGTCTTATAGGCTATAGCGCAGAAACTGACCTGAACAGGTTGCTCAATGCTTCATACAGGTGCCAACTTTTATAGGTTACCAAGTAATAGTGCACTTGGAAAGAAGAGAGTATTTTTTCAAGGCCACTTTAATACTGTTGAAGCTAATTTCACGAGAGGGGAAGCTGTGTGTTGGAAGCTGCGACATCACCAAAAGTCGTCAAGCAAAATAACCGGACTAGAAGCTGGAAAAGGTGATTTGAATGTTTAGCTCGACAGCAGATGGGTAAGGGAAAAGCAAAATAAATATTCATTGGAAACAAGATCTTCTCCCCTAATTAAACCCACTGGATTTATCCTCAAACTATCTTCAAACCGTAACATTTTATCACCGAACACACCCTTTGGTTGCAGTTTTTGCAATTTCAAACCACCTTTACTGTAGATGTCAATAACATCGCTTGTGGGTAGACTGCTTATGACAATGACAGATACATGCCAGACGGGTACCTGTACATTGTGTTTGAAAATTGAAATGTGTGGCAGAGTCTTTACCCTGTAGACAAAAATACTGCTCTAAGAAAGAAACATGATATCTTTCTGTTGTATTAAACAATACTTGATATATTCTTAATTAAGGGTGTGACCTAACGGTTATTTCGCTAATCGTTTAACCGGATCGCCGCCAGTCCGGTTAACCGTTTAACCGCCGTTTCCCGATCGTGGCTTTTTCGATGCACCGTCACTCGACTATTAGTATTAATGAAAATAGGACATTATGAATACAATAATTAAGGGTTTTTTTTCCAACAGGTAGCAATTCAGGCAACAAGACGACGATCAATGTATGTTAATTACTAATTAGGCCCAATAATATTGCGAACATTTTGTGTAATAATTGCTGAAAAGAATAACACACATGATCAGTACTCGTGGTCTTCAGAAGTTTAGATGATCACTGAATTTATATAACTCGGCCTTCAGCAACATCGTAACTTTTGAAAAAAATAATATATTTGTCTATCTATCACAAGATTTTAAACAAAAACTCGCCTAACTTAGCAACCTTACCCACCTTTCCTGCTTACTCATTAAAAGTCATGTTTAGAAAACAAATTACGCACGCAAGTGTTGTGCGATGGGTTGTAAAAATCAAGTTGAAACTGGTTTGAGCAGCCTCCGATTTCAGCGACGTCACGTGCCATACAGTACTTTACATTTGATACAAAAGTAACTTCAACAACAGCTTCCCAAAATTTGTGTCGCAGCACTGCAGTACCATTCATAATTTGCATATTACACCAAAATTTACACTCGGCTTCCAGATGGCGGGAAAATGTAACATCATGTTCAATGTGTTGAGTCGTTCCCATGGTGCGATGAACTTGGGCAAGTTCGAATGTCGATGACCTACTTATGTTCTGTGACCAATTTCAGTGGGAATAATGTGTGTAAAAACTCGGGTTTTTCCACGTGTTATAGAAGTTTTACGTAAGCGGAGCGAGTTTTGGGGCGGCTCGTTGATTGTGAGGAAGCACTTATCTAAGCATCAATATTTGTGAAAAATAACGTAAGGTTTTCAGATATTCTCTTTGAATGTCCCCTCCATATATCTCTCTTTCTCCGTCCACTCAAAGCTTGACATTTACGCTAATTCTGTTAAGGGAAAAATTATCGTAATTATCGAAATATCGCGATAATTTTTGAACTATTTATCGTGACGGTAAAAAGCTAATATCGCCCGCAATACAGGCACAGTATAATACCATGTGTGAAAAAAGTGGCTGTACACGTGCGGACCTGAGAGAGCAAACTGGCCTTGTGTTGTTAATGTTATTACGGTACTTTCTAGAACGACCATTTGCATCTTTTAGGGTCAACATACTTTCACACGGGATTTCACCATGCCATTGATCGATGTACATGTACGGGTGATATATGTCGCAAATATAAACTGAGAAAACGAATTGACGACACTATCATGAGTTCATGACTATTGGCCTACTACTATAATTATGTTGAACACATTATTCATGCCTAAAACATCGTTTCTCTGTTTTTTATTGATAGTTTGCAGTACATTACTCAGTTCTTTACATATTTTTAAATAATTTTCATGTTTAAAATATTTGAATTTTTTTTTAGATTTTCCGTTTAAACGGTTTGTGATTTTCTAAACGGATAGTGCATTTGCGGCCGGTTAAACGGTTAACCGTTTAAACGGTCACACCCTTATTCTTAATGAGGGGGGAGGGGGGAGACAGACAACAACTGTACTCCATGAAGGTACATCTTCTAAGACACCCAACACCTTTTACCTACGTTTTGTAACAAAACATTAATCAACCACAAATGGATAAATGCCTACACATATGAAAATTTTGGAAAGCTTGAAACTAAATTTTGAAGTGGGTGTCAATCAAAACAAAGGCAACCTTATCTCAGTTTTCAGTCTGTTTTAGTTTGAAATGAAACTTTGAACACTATAAGGTTATGTGTCTTACAATGTCAAACTGTTCACATATATATAGCACTGTAGTTTAGTAAAAGTTCACTCAGGTATGTCCTCATTATTCCAACTGCTCGCATAGCTGTCTCCTCCGAAGGGATCGCTCTATCATCTCTACCGCACCAAAGAGTGTGTGTAGAATTGACTCCTGACTGAACACCGAAAGAGACTCTAGTTACCGAAAGTTTCATAGAATTTGACCAGAAAACCATCTTCCTAGAAAGTTATACTCTAAACTAAAACGCTTTGGGTGGTAGAATGAAAAGGGAGGGCATAGCGGGGGCACAATGTTGAAAGGTTACCAGTTCACTCTACAGGCACAGTAGAGAAAAGTGCTGAGGCTGTGAGGAGATAGGTAAGCAAGAAGTGAAGTAAATAAAATAATAACACTGTAAACTTGTGAAAGAACAGCATGGCTTTTACCAGAAAAGGTCAAAGTAGAGTAGAAGTCCAATCCGCAGCCTGGAGGAGATGTCTTTGGCAAAAGTTTTTGAGTGCTTCTCCAAAATTTAGCTCTCCATTTCCTGTAAACATATTGTGGAGTCTACAGCACAGAGCATTGGTTCCTTCTCACCTCTCTTGCACAACAATGAGCCATAAAACTGCTTATAAATGTGTTTGATGAGTTGTTATGCTTAAAGGGTGGTAGGGTGGGGGAAGGAGAGTAAAGGGGGGGGGGGGAGATTAGACTGTGACAATAGCTTAATTCCAAGTTACTGTAGTCTGTTGCCCACCCATATTCATTTTTCGAGTTTTCAATTTGCTCTCGCTAATTAAATTAAAAATGTCAAAGCAACAAAATTTTACCAATAATTTAAATTGTTAACTCATTAATTAAAGTGTATTTGTGAAGAAATGTCGATATGCCCTAATCATATGCAATCTCTGGATGGGTTTTGCTAACACATTTAAGAATGAACACCATCAAATTCGGGTTTTAAAGAACACATTTTTTTCTTGTTTCTTTCTAAGTGTATGGAGGCACTCCACTCTTTCAAGCAGTACATTTAAGTAATGGTACTTGCTCTAAGGTACACTTCAGATAGATATTTAATGTCAGGCAAGCTTGGCTGTTTTATTGATCAATGATTGTCCACAATGAAAGGTATTTAAGAACCACACTGCAATATTTTCAAACACATACATTGAAAGTCGACGTTGATGCTCTAAGCTTTGAGGAAATCCAAAAACTGACTGGTGCATACGAATGACGATACTTACCTGTCTCACAACTATACATATGCATTGCTCTCTGATCTACCTCGCTTACAAATCACAGACAGTCTTACACAGCACCTCCAAATGACCCTCTGAGAGGTCACTACCCTTTCTTCTGAATCTACCATTCATATATTCCAACATACACGACTGTATCAAATAATAAGCAGTTCGCTCCAAACATGGCAGAGCAACTCGGACAGTAAATGTGGAAATGAAAAACTAAAAGTCTTCAAAATTTTACCTGTTTTGCTTCAAATTTAATATCTAGAGCAAGTAGGACCCCTGATGTTGTACAACAATGTCCCCTCCCCCACTCCCTTCAAACTTGATTATGGATGAAAACTTTTCCAACTTCCTATTGTGCATGTACAGTATATAGTAGTACATGTATACTTTACATGTAGCAAGGACTTACTATGATATACAACACAGCAAGTACTGTACACTGTAAGAAACTACATACAGTATTTCCTTTATCTTGTTTTCATAGTATCCTATTGAACCTTCGACATCACAGGTTTCTTATTCTTGATTACAGGACACATATACACTAATAGCTATGTAGCTTACAAGGATACTTATGTTACAACTAAAATATGACCAATTTGCCAGTTTTGAACTACACAAAACTAAAAGAGCTTCAAATCAAACCTGTGCACAACACTGTTTGTCACAGGAGACACTAAAAGCTAATCTGGTTTACTTATTTGGAAATTTATACCATATAAGAGGGGGAGGGTAGAGGTATGGTGATAGGGTGGGTGAGAGGGAGGGTGTGTGAAGAATTGAATGTGGGATCAGGATCAAAATAAAATAAAAAGGTTGAGGAGACATCGTGAAACTTCAATCTCACATTTAAGCCTACAACACAATGAAATGCTACGTTAGTTAGAGTTCAGTTTTAAGCATTCAGTCTTAAAATTGGTTTCAGTTTGGTAAGAAGAAAATTAATCTGATCAATGTCTGTGAAGTTCAGGGAAATGGGCAGAGCTACGAATAGTAAATTGTATGTCGAATGGCACAGATTGGAAAATATCATGTGTCTTTGTACGTTAAAATACTTTATGAGAGCTCTCTCTACCCACTCGTGTCTCTTGTTGAACAACTTCAGGAATGCACTCTCTCACATTATTGTACAGATCAAACGATTTGATCACCAAAGTGAAAGTGATTGAGAAACGTCGAATGAAAATTCCCCGGGAAATTCGCATAGCTTAACTTCTGAATAGTAGATTCGGGGGAAGAGAAAGTGGGCGGTGCTCATAAAGTGAGGGCGCTGTGCTACACGTTCCAATCGTGTAGTTTAGGTAAAAAGGAAAGTTGTATGATGACTGGAAGACAGGGTAGCACAGGGTAGTACAGGAGCGAAGTAACTTGTAGTATATATTGTGAAAGGCTCTGTAACACAGCTCAACTAAAACTAGGAACAAAGAATATCTAATATTATAAAGTGGGTGGGTGGGGGGAGGAGGGGCATAGATCACCAGTTGGAAATTAAGAGTGAAGTAAGCAAGCTAGACCTGTGGTTTTATAATTTATAAGCAACTCTTTAGAATATGTAATATTACAAAGTGGGTGAGGGGGGGGGTGGGGAGGAGGGGCATAGATCACCAGTTGGAAATTATATGTGAAGTAAGTAAGCTAGACCTGTGGTTTTATTATTTATAAGCAACTCTTTACATTAGAGGATTTGGCTCAGCTCTCAGTGTCTCCTGGCAGAGCTCCAAGGTCGAGATTAGACAAGAGTTTATTTTCAACTTGTACAGATCTCAATAAACATTGATAAGGACATTGCCCATGCTAGCAGTGTGTCCAAATTGACAACAAACAGTTTGTGCAGTTTAAACTTTGTGCAGATTTCTTATAGACAGTAAAGGTTCACCTACAGTATATATACCGTAGAACCATTGGCGCCCGATGGCATGGTTTGTTTCTGTTATGCTTTATTTTAATATTGTAGTATGGTACAGTATATTGCACAGGTGACCAAAGTGAGACCCTGGTGTGGGCAAATTATCTGTGGCCCACTAAGGCATTCAAAACCCTATTAATGTGCCTGCAAAATCTTTGTAGAAAGGGAAAACATGAAATTTTATAATTCGGGGAGTTTATGTGTAGGGCCTTACTGGGATAGGGTGCACACGAATATCACAGATTCATGGGCAATGTGCCTATATAGTAGTTTATATATTGTACTTCCAATGTATATAGATCTCTTTTTGTCGCACTTGTAAGTAACTTGCAGCACTTCCTTAAAAGTGTCTCCACGGAGGAATGATGACCAAATTTCACTGTGCCCTACAAGATGTATTCTGTGCCAATGCAATACTATAGTGTAACATGTTTCACAATTAGGTCATGTTAGGGAAGGGGAATCCTTTCTTTCCCTTCTTTTTTCAAGATGCCTTTCAATTTTCAAGTCTTTTGCTACAATTATGATTTTAGAAATATTAGTCAGGTTTTTGCATGTTGCAAATATGGAACATATTAACATCCATAGATTTAAGTATATAAGTGACCATTCTTATTGTCTATTTGGCTAACTTCCAACACAAATAAACACTGACATATGAACTGGCACACTTTATAATATTACTTAAACAACATCTGTCCATTCCAAGTACTGTACAGTACACGCCTGAGTAGGGCTTAAGAGCTTCTGCAAGCAATTACACCACTATACTTGTACATAGCTACAGTATTACTACTATGTATACGCTGCCCTTTAAAACAAAACAAGACACCCTGTTTGAGGTCAAAGTTTCCAATATAAATATTGGTTTACCAATATATTGAGTGGGACCATTCCAAGCTAGGTTGTCATATCTGAACATTGAGGAGTGTGGCCAGCTGATAAGCTACAGAAACTGCCAATGCATACCACCAAAACTACCTCCAAGGGGGATATAGAAAATCACGCAAGAGATACCAAACCGAGACGCTCCATAGTATGGATGATAGATCAAAAAGGGGTAAAAGTAGGGTCAAAGATTACAAACTAAGACACCTTGTGAGCTTCCTAGATTTTTACAACAAGAAGTTACTAATTCTATTTGAAAGTCTACAGCAATAGTTATTCCAACAAATATTCAATTTCGAAATAAATGTCCTTGAAAATTTCTTATCAAATTTCGGAACACTTTGAACACTAATATTGGCAGTTAGACGGCTGTGCTTCTTATTAAGGGTAATGAACTGCATTGCTCATGGGATTCAGCTATTCTCTTCATAGTTTGACCAACTGCAATGACATTTCCAGTTTTGACTAAAGTCTCTGAAAGTTCCTTTTAAAAATTTGCTCAAAAAAAGTGGCGATCAAACAAAAGTATGCTCAAATATTTATTCAATTGGAGAATACAGTTTTGAGTAATGTTGACTATTATGTAAGAACTTTTGTAAAACACAGATACAGACAACCATTTCATCAATCCGTTTCAAAGATTAGAATCAGCCTTCAAACCCTCCTTAATGTGCCGGAAATTAACTCGTCTAATGATGAGAGACTCCGGGTTACGGTATCTTGGTGACCGTACCAGTGTGTTTGGTAAATACGGTCATTCTACCTTTGGACTGGACAGTTCATGATCGCTCTGACAACAGCCTCGGATGTGTTATCAAATAGAAAAGGAACTAATGGTTTTTGCATTGCAAACAGATTAGATTAGTAACATAGTGGAGATCAGATTGCTACAGAATGCAATTATTGTACATATGCAAGCTCCACAATGTCAATAATGGTTTCAATAGAACTACACAGGAACCGATGCACACTTGACAGGCGATACAATTGTACTGAACGGTAACAGCAGCTCAGTAACTGTAGAGTCTGTATGGAATATTATACACTACATTAATAGATAGGTAGGGAGGGAGGGAGGGGGTAGGGAGGGGCGGCATTCCCTGCACCTCAAATATTCTTGTTGTTACCAACATCACAAAATCCCCAAAACTTATTGGTTTGGATTTACGCGAGTTACACTGCTCTCCATCTGTTCATAGGAACCTCCCTATCTACCTAACCTAACATTTGAGCACTGTACCCCCACCTCTGGGGCAGGGGTTTAGGCAGCCAGCCATCCTTTGCATGGTCGGTTTTCGCAAAATGACGGCCTATTTTTCCGTGCACGGCTTGCAAAATATATACAAGGCTGTGCAAAGATTTCAGTAAATAAACAGAGTTAAGGAAATGAGACAACAATGTCAATATTGTTTAGGTCTTTTTTTCCCCGACTTTCCCTAATTTTACCAATCAAATCTCGTATCGACTAACTAAACAGCTTGCATGGTACCCTCTGATACCTCAAAACTGCAAAGTTTCTAAGGGGGCGTTGCTCCCTCAACCCCCACAAGGGCCCCTAAGACGGGCCCTTGACCCCCGCCGTGAGGGGTGATTGCTTCGCAATCCCAAAAATGCCATCAGAAGATCAACCATACATATATGATATGAGTTTGACTACAGAATTTTCTTATAGATCTTTATAAATAAACTTTTCTCTCCTTTTCTTTTTTGGGGGTAGTCTTTCAAACATGTTGCAGAAGAAAAGGTGACAAATCCATGCCAGCAACTCTTTCACGTTACCAGCTCAATAGAGATTCACTACACATTATAGCTTCACTATGCATTCCATAACTGTGTAGCCTATGATGTTTTTCTTTTCAGTACTACCACCGAACGACCGGGCCAATACATTTGCGGGTGCATTCGCCTGATTAATCTTTGAATTGAACCGACTGTGTGTGTTGTTGATAAACATGGTCTTTGTTATTGTTTAAAGTTTTAATACACTCGTTCACTGAAAAGTAGCTCAAATTTTGACCGGAAAAAGCAAATCGTCATAACTGTGTTATTATTTAAAACACAGTAAGACCAAAAATGAGTGCAGGGTTTGGGATTGCTATTTTCCTGATTATAATGGAATGCATACTGTACAGCCTTTAAGAACCGTGACATTCTGATCTACCAAATAAACAATGGCTTCTTTTACGGTATTATGACTTAAATAAAAGTATATTACTTTTATATATAGATTTACAGTGATATCAGGTAAGGTACTCCCACACTACAGCCTTCAGGTACTAATAGTCAGTAAAGTTTGTAAACTGCACACAAAAGATGTAAATTTTCAAATCTGTCAATCTATAACAGATGCCCGCCCCATTGTATAATGTGGGTAGAATCTTGAATGGGCTTCTTCATCCATGAAGACATTCCAGAGCAATAATGCTTAAAACCCACCAAGAATTGGCTGTTACTCCTGTGAAAGAATTGTTCTTTTAGGACAGAGGCAAGCCTACACTGTTTCCACTATTTGACTGTCTTAGATTTAAAAGTTTGAATCATCTGACTGTACAGTAGTAGGTTCCTCACTAGGAGTTACTGCGTTTGACACACACTGTGCATACAATTATCCATATACATACATAACACATCCTACACCTACAGTAACACAAATTACAATGTTGAATGTTGGATCCCACAATTGGGTTCTTAACGAAGACCAGATGACCCAAAAGCAGGGCATTAGCCAGATATAAATTGTAAGGGATCTAATGCAGACAGTAGTCTCAGCAATTTAGAAGTAAAATCTGCAAGAAGGTAGCATCTATTTAAGCTTTTCAATCATGCAGATGAATCCCTTTCATTGTTCCATTATCTTGCGGCATCTGCATACGTTCTTTTCCTTTTTTTCTATAAACAACAACATTTGTTTCACCCTTTTCCAAAAAGTTGCCTCTTCAAGCTTTAAACAGTGTGAGGATTACATGATCACACTCACTGGTTAAAACCTACAGTAGACCTGAGCATATGTTACTGTATTCATTTCTTTTCTATTTTGGTAGACCCAATGTTGACGCCATAGTTGGCCCAAGTTGACCCAGTGTAAACTGTCGCCAATTTCTGTAGACAGTTTAGTTTGGTCGCATAGATGTCAAAGAGGAGAAAAATTCCTATGCAGTGACAAACCATAACTACTGTAGGGTGAATTGTTGGAAGGTGCAGCATCTAAGTAACATTCTTACTGTAAATATTCTCGACATTTTGATCCTAGCAGGATCTTCTTCAGAGGCTGAATGACAAGTAACAGAACTTTACTTGTCATTCAACCTCTGGAGAAGATCCTGCTAGGATCAAAATGTCAGGCCCACTTACTTTTAAACATTCTCTTACACAGGCTCTTTAAATAGTGGATAAGCAGATTGCTAACAGTTTTTGTTTTATTTTGTAAAGAGAAAGAGAAAGAGAGCTAAATGGGTAATATTTGTTGGGTAATATTTGTTGGGTAATATTTGTTAGTCTTATAGGTGCTGCTAGATATCTACGATTGTAGTAGCCTAGTATTGAAACTACAAAAAAACTGGACATAGTTCCAGTGAGGAGTGTTCCATAAAAATGAAAATTAATTTTATGTGAATGATCAATCCTACTGGAATGTGGAATAAAGTCTAGATAGAAGAGTCACATCATTGAAACATAATTAAATATATAAAGAACCTCAAAGGGCCCGGAAAATGATTAAAATTTAATATTTATATAGTATTTCTAAATGTTTTACAAGTTTATATATATCTTCATGTACGAACACGTCGGTGACATGCAAGTAAAACAACTTGCTTGCCCCCACTGATTTCTTGGCAGGATTTCCACTTTCTACTTAGGACAGGATATCACCAACAATATAAGGTATCTTTGCCAAACTAGTGGAAACTATACCATGTGACAACTATCCAAGTTTACCTTCCTTGTTCTATGGGCTATCAAACTGTAGAAGTTGAAAGTGACAGTACCATAGAAGTTCTTAAATGAAGCAGCTACTGTACTGTTAATTACAAACTGGTGGAAAAATAACTCCATCGCTGAAACTCCTAAGAGTTAACTTCAGTCAAGACATGTTTCCTAAACTTACAGTAGAAGATATAATCTGTACTTAAAAATAATGCAGCTCACTTGATGGCAATAATGAAAGCTTCTTATGCTCTCATGACTGATACATATCCTTTTGAAGCTTTTAATGCATAACTGTGGTTTACCAAAGATACTTATGATATAGATACTGTAGTCAAAGCCTGTGTGATCGTCATATAAAAGGAATGCATTAAAATGCTGTACAGAGTCACATTACGTTAGACTGTAATGACCACACATACAGTCCTGGAAAGTATAAAACATGTACAGTATCGTGCATTAATACTGAAACAGACGAGTCTAGAACTTTCATTTTCACACTGTATACTGAGTCAAAATGTCTATGGTTTTCCTGGAAGAAATATAAAGCCAAGCCAGATTCGACCATGGTCCTTAATCTTTATCTAATATTTAATGGCCTTGTTGTCACTCATCATGGAATATCTCAATAGTTGACTTATAACAGAACTGGAAAGTTGCTAGTTCAACTGTGATGTCCGGTATTGGACTAATTTATACTCAGTTTATCACAATCTGATTTGAGAATTTTGTGACTGATGATGACACAATCTGTGGAAAATTGGCAAAAATGAAAAAAAAAAATTTTTTAAAGAAGGTAAGATAAGATGGGAACCAACAAAAAGGTATGTATTCAGTACAACACAGAGGAAACAAAATATTGGGAACTGAAATCGGAAGCTATTTAGTAGTTACAGTACGTAACTGGTCCAGACTTACAGTATCAGGGACATGTAATTCTTACTGTACACAGTATACAATATGTACAGTCAACAAACAATTTAAATGGCTATTTAAGATAAGGCTTTGAATGCTAGAAAGGAAGATTGATTTAGTCACACATTAAACAATAAACCTTTACATATTAATTATAGTTTTCATGGTAGCCAAAACTTTCAGGAGAAAGAGTGAATGGTTTCTATCTCATTGATGCTCTAATCCCGAAAGGATGTATGTATACAGTACAACTGACCCTACTGTACAAAGCTTGCATGTTGTACAGTAATTATATATTGAAAGGAAACTACTACTGTAAGGTATCTTTCAAAGGTACAGTAAGTCTGTACCAAAGTATGATAATATATGTACTCACATAGAGTAGGTATATACTGTACTGTACATATATACTGTAGAGTACATACAGTATATATACTGTAGTCTGGAGAGTACACATAAACTGTACAGTACCTACAGTAGTGTAGAGTACAGTACATACTGTAGAATACATACTGTACAATGGGACATATATGTACTGTTCAGAGAACATGTAATAGAGTATACATGTATACTATACTGTAGTTATCCTGTAGAGTAATGTAATAACTAGTCTAACTATATAGATTACATATTTAGTACTGTGGAATACAGTACATATATACTGTAGAGAACATATACTGTAGGTATGTACAGTATATATATAAAATATATATTGTAGAATAGAGTACATGAATATTGTAGACTACATTCATATACTGTGGGTACAGTACTTACATACTGTAGAATACAGTACATACAGTATAAACTGTAGATACATATACTGTAGTGTACATATTGGTTAAACACAAAGAAAAATAATAATTTGATCAAACAAGTGAGTTGACAACATAACACATAGTGAATCCAATAGATGACCCTGAATATTGTTGTGTCAATGTTCAGTACATGCACCGACCATAATCAGTCAATTATTCATGTTAGATCTGCCAATAAAGTTAAACTTTATGTAACATGACAAGTTCCAGGGAAGAGTGGTATGCCATTAACTGACATTGAATGCAGGCAAGCACTATTTTACCGATCTTGTGTAGAACACCATAGAACGTGCTAATTAGTATTCAATGTAAAATCTTGCAGGAATGAAACTATTTATTGCTGATTAGGTACTTTCAATGTTACGACTTGCATCATAATAAACATGCAAGTTTGGAACATGATAAAATATAATATTTATTTATGCAATCACACATTCTACTTTTGTTTTAATGTTTGAGCTGCAAGCTGTACTGTGTGTACACTGTGTTCAATATATATGGAAAATATGCATTTTTGAAGTCTAAACATATATCCTTTTCACTTCAAAATTAATATTTAACCTTCAGACATTTATTCAGACATTTATTCAGGCATTTATTTCTGTTATCTGATGAGGCTCTTCTGTGTGAGGCTGAGCATAGTTCATGGCAGTACACTGTAAAGTAACCCTTTAGGGGACGATACATGGTAGTAGCCATTATACCATTGTACTGCAGTGCCTATACATATAATAGTACTTAGCTCACCTCTAATGGAAATTCTTATCAGGTTCATCTTTTAATGGCAGAACCTGAACATCAAAAGACTAAGGCTGCACAGCGAACATCTGCTGTGATCTGCAGTAATATAACTTGTTGTACAGTATGTGCAGAAAACAAATGGCAATTTAGAGTGTTGATCAAATGCACAATTACTGCATTTCTTATGCCAAATTTTTTTCTTTCTTTGGTGGTTCCAATAAAAGAAATTTCATATGATGAGAAGAATAATTATCAGTTAGTCAATAGTCATGGATCCATGTGAATTCAACTTGCTGTCCTTATGCTGGCATGTTCAATCTTATTTCTATTCCAGCACAAAGAATTTCAAACTGTTTTAAAAGCATTTTACTTGTCACAGAAAGATGTGATACTCCAAAAAATGCAAAACTATGACAAAAAGACAAAAAAAGACAAAGACAAAAAAGGCATGAAGAAATGAGAACAGAGCAGTTTTTGCATGACTTTTGTTGGACTATGTACAGTCAGAACAAAGGTCTGTGCAGTGAGCAGGTTGGCCGGGAAATACCGATGCGGTTAACACCGCCGGGTACTTCCCATCCAGGGATAAATTATCCACAGGTGGCAGATATAGTGGGTAATATTACTGAATATTTTCCATTTTTTTCAAATTGTTTATGCATGTAAAAGTGTTATAATGTCAGCAGCTTAAACCAAATCACCCAGAAAATGACCACCAAAAATAAAAAGGGAATTAAAACTTGCAGGTTCTATGTACAATCCTGCAAAAAAAAATACAGAGCTAAGCATGACATGTTTCAATTAAACTTTGCCAACTTTTCAACTTTTCCTCCAACTTCTTTTGTATGAAATCAATTTTACCATGTAGTCATTAGATGCTGTCGATTATGCAATGTGGATAAAAATCTGAATGTTTACCGTCTGGAAAGTTATGTCTCTAGCCTACAGGTGCCTAGGTGGTAGTGCTAACAGGATTAAACCACTGGTGGATGACTTTGGTAAGCTCAGAAGCACTAACAGCCGGTCAGCAAAAAGATGAAGCCAGTAACATGCTAAGCTTCAACACTACACAGTTTGAAGTTTCATGTTCAAACTATTATAATTATATGAATAATTATCGATGAAGAACCTAATCAGTAAATTACACTGAAATTGAGTCTTACTGGATAGCAGACACTATTTCATGCAAATCCGAGTCATTAGGGCTCACAGTTTAACTAAAGTTGTCTTTCACATAATTTTATATTTACCAATATTTCCCCCAGTATTTCTGGTATATACCATTATTTCCCGCCCGGCCGGGAAATATCCGACCCTGGCAGTAAATCCTGAGAACAATGACAGCCACAGAAAGAGGTCACAGAACTTTGCATTTCTGAACAAAACCTTCCAGGTTCTGTTGTACTGTACAATATTTAGTGGATGAAAACAATGAAGTGTACCTGGGAATCCTACAGTGGCAAGTTGGGAGGGACACTGTAATGTACCTAGGTAAAATGCATTGACACACTATGTCACTTTTGTGTACACTGTACTGCAAATTATAGCAGTGCTTCTGGAGAGAACATGACATGGCACATTAACATTTACTTACTCAATTCAAGAATCTGAAATCTTTACTAATTCTATGACTGTCATCTGACATACTGTAACTGTAACTGTACAATCGTATAAATTATTTTCATGTTACGTTCCTTTATAATTTATGCAACGAAAGAATGTTGAAATTATAATTTATGCAACGAAAGAATGTTGAAATAAAATTTGGAAAAAAAAAAAACTGTAACTGTACTGTAACTGTAACCGAGTTCGAGTCACTCCAAGATTAATGTATGTTGTCCAGTTACAGAGTTGTTGACAATTGACAATTCATAATCATGGACATTAAATATGAATCTAAGAGACTGACTTCGGTCAGCTTGCGGCTTTTGATAAGCCAATGATGGCTTCTTCGCGAGTTCGCGCTTGCAGGTCAGGAGGATCTAAACTACATACGATACATGTAACAACTACCAATTTCTTTGCGACTGAAAGAATGTCTTCTGCTGAGGGCAGTCCGATCATCCATGAATACGGAATCAATCTGCACTTTCTCCTTCTATTATATCTAAAGTACAGGTCTGCCTTCAAAAAGGGTAGAATGCTTGTCATACCTGGGACAACCTACATTATCTCTCTTGGCTTTTTCTTTTTTTTCAAATTCCAATCACATTGGTTATCCAGGTGCAAATTTTACATATATAATCAAATAGGAAGCCTGCCTCAAAGATTGTAAATAAAATGGTTGAGTATAAAATCAGTCACCCTCAGACGATTTGACCTACTTAAACAGCTTTTGAAATAGCACCTGTATATGTTTTCTCTGGTGCAAAAAGAAAAAATAAACAAGAAAGTAATTAGATCTACCCACCTCTCATCATCAGCTTTTGACTCGTCTCCAGTGATCATGGTTTTAACCATTTGATCCAAGACACTTGGCTTCCTGGAACTCGTCTGACGAGAGACACTCCTCTTAGCAGACACTTTCTCCTCTCCGGTACCACCCCCAGACGGATCAGGCGCATTTTCCCCGGGTACATAATGGACAGAGCTTGCTGCACTTGAATTCCCAGAGTGAATGTTTTCTTTGCTAATATCTGATCTCTCCTGTATCAACTGTCCCTGATTCTTCTCAGTAGGGAAATCTTTACACGTCCATCTGCCCCTTTTAACAGGCTCAGGATTTGGGACTTTGACCACCCTAAATCTAGAAGGGCCATTACCATTAGTCTCGCCTGTTCCATCGTTCGATGCCGTTTCCTCTATGTTCACTATATCAGAAGGAAATCTTGTCCTATCAGGTAGAGATACACTTGGAACAGTATCTTCAACTATAGATTTATCAAGTTCAGAGTTTTGACTAGCCCTTGAAAGGTTAGATATATCTAATAATTCAGACGATGAGGCCTCCTCTACTCTACTTTCTTCTAGTTCATCTTGACTATCGACGTCATCCGCACCATGGTTGTTGTCTGCCTTCTTTGTCACTACACTTGTTATTTGGAAAGCACTTTTCTTGGGCCTTGATCCTTTCATACTTTGAGACGAGTTTCCTACTTGGCCTTCCGTGTCCGACTCTTGGTCACTCCGCTGTAAACTATCACATCTCTCCTCTCTTCCATTGTAATGTTGAACGGGATTTACACTCTCTGCCATTGCGAAGATTAATGAATTGAATCTTCCACAATATATTTCACGTTCACAAAATTGCAAATACAGTAAATCAATGAGGAGCCTTTAGTTCTTCAGTAACTGCTCCTATACTGCAGTTTACATTTACAGTGTCTTAGAAACTTACAGTTCCACTTGAACATGGCTCAATGGAGGTATTACATTTCAGTTTGGCACGATTATCCCTTTATTGTGAGGAAGTTCTGCACTTCTCTGGTCTCAACAGAAGAGTAAGCCTAGTTTCTACAACAGTTATCTGTGTTGAGAAGCTAGTCTCCCCATTAATGAAAGATCTTTCTTAGGGTTGTTTCTCAAACCCTGTGCCATGATAATAGTTTATTTCACCACACAAACTTAATTGACTGTGGATCTTAATGAGTAGATTACTTGGTAATGTCCAATTTCTTTTTCAGTTCCTTTTTGAGACGATGACCAGACAAAAAGAGAACTAGGAAAGGATATGTTCTAGGCCATCTTGTTCTATACAAGGGGATCAGCAATAACTTAAAAGGTGCGAAAATGTTACCAATTTTGGTCAAAGCCCTGCAACATGCACAGCCTATGATAGGATAGCCCTAAACTTTAAGACAGTTTAAGAGGCAAAGACACTAACAAAGTTCCCTGGTGTATATTGGTTCCTAAGGGCAATATTTTATTACTCACCTATGGACAACCTACACTGATGTCTCGATTTTAGTGCTAGTTTTGCCATATGTTAACCTCGTTACTTTAATGCACACTAACTTAGCCTTTACATTAGGCTTTGCTACACTAATCACGTAGGGTACACGTAATTAGAAACAGGGTACTACTATAACCACGAAAAATGTACCTGTCCATAAGACTTCTGGGCAAGTTATACAAATCAAGTCTGTACATAATATGGGCAACAAATGCTGCAATTGCTTCCGTGGACAATGACCGCCATTTTGGGGGGATGGTCCGGTGTCCAGTTGATGGTCCAGTACTAGTGATTGCGAAAACCGTTCATCCGCACCTACAGCACGTTAGGCTCAACCAATGTCGAGTGTGGTAAACTAAGCAGAGTATCAAAGTATAGGCCCATGACATAGCCAGTGTTTCCGGATATCCTTCGGTATTGATCTGAAATAAGACACTAGAAGTTTCCTGTACGGTACGATTTCAACATCAAATAAATAATTATTCCTCTCTCCACTGATGTGGGGTTATAGTTACACACTAGATCTTCCAAAGACTCAGAAATGATGGACGAAAATGAGTAGGCAAGTCATTAAAATCTGTAGGAAAATTGGTTTTAGCACTAGCCATATGACAAAGTGGCCGATTTAAACTTTTGTGAATATTTCACAAATTAGCAAAAAAGTACAAAATTCAATCTAATATACACTTTATTAATACAAATAATATTTTCAAATGAGCTATGGTGTAAATTTAAATGATATTGTACCTGAAAGAATATATTTTCAAAGTTTTCCCTTTCAACATTGCGGAAGCATTGTGGGAAACCAGATAACGTCATCAATTTTCCTCGTATAGCTAATGTTTCTCATAGAACAGTTACGAGCAAGGGGTGATAGGAACAGCGTATACATAGGATTATGGTCCACTTTAGGGTTTGGAATCAACGTTAAGGCTAGGTCATATGGTAACTGAGGAGGGGCATGGACTAAGGGCCTCGTGGCCAAGTACATTTTTCAAAATCTTATTGTTATTTCAGTAGAAGTCGGTGAGTTTTGTCGACTGTTTTGCAGTTACAAGTATAGCATAGTAAGTTGGCTGGGCGGTATTTGACCACGGAATCCGCAAAAAGCATTTCCGACAGACGACTGCGATTATTAGTTTACCAAGGCTTAGGAAGCCGACAGAAGCTCAATAATCGTAGGATGATAAAAAATTCCTACACATTGCGGAAACGGAAACTGATACTCTAGCCGCTCTGTTGTACTATAGATGCGTCATCTCATGGCCGTATTCACACGTAGGGGTGCTGAGGGTGGGTCCTAAGAAAAAAAACTTGGAGACCCATGTGGTAATGTGATATAAATAGGGGTCGGATGCAGGATTTTAGAAATGAGGTAGTGTGATACTGTGGTCGTTGAAGCCGACTCCAATTCGGAATCCTCCCGTAGACAAATTAATAAATCTTAGACAACAAATGTTGCATTCTGAGGCATATTAACACTCTACATTAGGTCTAATTTCACTGAAGATTCAAAGTCCCATATTGGGCCGCCGTAGTAGGATATGCAAAAGTAGCATTCTTCATAGGGAATATCCCCGTGCAAACTCCGCCGGTTTTCAGCCCCCATCAGTTTTGATAGTTTAGGTTTCCCTACTAAACCAAGGAAATGACAAGACCAAACCCAAAATTAGTATTAAAATTAGGCTTTTTACCAAGTGGTTCCTAAACAGGTCCTTTCAAAAGAAAACCTGTCACCACTTATCTTGCCATATAATGTATCAGGTGTGGATGAAGTTCATAATTCTGCTCATCTTCCCAATTAAGAAATATCACATTCTTTCAGTACAAGAATTATTGAATGCATGAAACTGCATGTAAATGTGCAGATATGTTCCATTTTTCAGCTTACTTGGTACTCTAGAGCCCAATAGGTGACTCTATATGTTTGTATCAATAGATAGAGATTTTGGGAGCAATATGACATTCCTGTATATGAGGGTGAAGGATGAAGATTTCCAGACTTTCCACAAAACAGGACAAAGGGGGTAAAATATGAAAGTGTGAAATGTTGACAAAGTTTTCCTAATAAATTATATATACATTTAGTAAATATAAGAATCTTTACTTGGGTGGGGCGGAGACGCTCCGATTGGGAACATAGAGTGTGCTGGAGTGGTGGGACCCACGGCCCTTCCCCCCGCCCCCCCCCCCTCCCCCAATTAGTATGTTAATATATTTTAATATGGTCAGGATTAATATACACATCATTTGGAATAAAACAACACAGGTGTGCAGCACAAAATATGCACATGAGCTATAATAAATGTTGCTGATTAAAGTTATTGATTACATCGCTGACACATCGACACGCTCTGAACTAGGCCTAACTAATCAAACTCCATCGCTTAACCATGGTAGTATTGCTGGGCTATGGGAAATTTGACTAGCGCCCTCTAATAGATTGTCAGCTAATGCAGTAAACGCGGATCGCCGCTATGACTTGTGATATTGTTTGGGGGGTGGGGGTACTAGAGAGGAAGAAGAAAGGGGAGAGAAACACTTGTTTTTCAATGACGAAAATAACATTTTAAATGATGAAAATAACAACAAGGAGACCATACGCCAGTGAGAATGTTCGTTTCACTATCACTTTAAGCAATCAATTTCACAAGTTTTAGAGTTATATACACCCAGTGTAGTGTGATTAGTGTGATTATGTAGTGGATTAAGATTTTTTTTATTTATATATGTATGTATGTATGTATGTATGTATATGTGATCTTCCCGCAAGCAGGAACTCGCGAAAGAAGCCATGAAGGCTTATATAT
>JAIPMN010003705.1:0-24798 GCA_020650975.1 Apostichopus californicus | reverse complement strand
TCTGTGACAGTGTCGGATTCTGTAATTTAAAATTGTCCAAGAAAGCATGGAAAACGATATTCATAGAAATTTGAAAATATAATAACCTGGTTCTGTTTTTATATGCATATTTCTAATGCATGTTTCAAAGGATTTGGTACTCACGTCACCCTAAGTGCTTTTTGCACATTACATTGTTTTCAAGCACTAAGTATATGACAAACTATAAAGTGTTATGCTCTCAGTACACTTGGTAAAGCATTTTCCTCCTATTACATGTAGGTCATCATTCAAACACTTGATATGAAATAATGTACTGAGTGTTCGCTTTATATACAGTGCAAATGTCCCTTTACCAAAAGACCCTGTTTAATAAAAAGAAATTGCTCTGCTGTGAATGGAACCCTAATTATAAACCTATTAGCTTAAACCTATAATCCGAAACCAAAATGTCTCCGCCTTGAAGCAGCCAAACAGGCACCATGAACAGCTTCGGCGCTGCAATGCAACATCAAACAAACAGTCAAAGCATTGTAGAAGAAAATATGTCAGTAAGACATCTCAAATTCTAGCAGGCCTATGTAGTTTTTCACAAAGGTAGTATGCTATTTTAATATTCTACAGCTCAGTTATTTTCTGTAGTGTTTCACACCAAGATAGCAGTCCAAACACTAGGTTGAACTGGTTTTGCCCACCATAGTTATTCACACACTTGATATTCCATTCTGGGTGTCACTTACCACATCAAAGACACAGTGGTTCAAACACTTGGTACAAAACACTGAGTGTTTCGTGTACCATCTTAACCAGACAGTAGGGTTGAGGCTAGTGTCAAGGTGTTTCGGTAACGCAGCTAGTTGAGACTAGTTTCAAGGTGTTTCGACAACACCAGCTAGTTGAGACTAGTTTCAAGGTGTTTCGACAACAAAACTTGGTATTGCTTTCTGAGGGTTCCACTGAGATTAGTGTCAAGGTGTTTCGACAACACAGCTAGTTGAGGCTAGTGTCAAGGTCTTTCGACAACAAGACTAATTGGTATTGCATTCTGAGGGTTCCACTGAGATTAGTGTCAAGCTGTTTCGACAACTCAGCTAGTTGAGACTAGTTTCAAGGTGTTTCGACAACACAGCTATATAATTAAGGCTAGTGTCAAGGTGTTTCGACAACAAAACTTGGTATTGCATTCTGAGGGTTCCACTGAGATTAGTGTCAAGGTGTTTCGACAACACAGCTAGTTGAGACTAGTTTCAAGGTGTTTCGACAACACAGCTATATAGTTAAGGCTAGTGTCAAGGTGTTTCGACTACAAGACTTGGAATTGCATTTTGAGGGTTTCACTGAGATAATTGTCAAGGTGTTTCGACAACGCAGCTAGTTGAGGCTAGTTTCAAGGTGTTTCGACAACACCAGCTAGTTGAGACTAGTTTCAAGGTGTTTAGACAACAAGACTTGGTATTGCATTCTGAGGGTTCCACTGAGATAATATCAAGGTGTTTCGACAACACAGCTAGTTGAGGCTAGTGTCAAGGTGTTTCAACAACAAGACTTGGTATTGCATTCTGAGGGTTTCACTGAGATTAGTGTCAAGGTGTTTCCACAACGCAGAGCTAGTTGAGACTAGTTTCAAGGTGTTTCGACAACCCAGCTAGTTGAGACTAATTTCAAGGTGTTTCGACAACAAAACATGGTATTGCTTTCTGAGGGTTCCCCTGAGATTAGTGTCAAGGTGTTTCGACAACACAGCTAGTTGAGGCTAGTGTCAAGGTGTTTCGACAACAAGACTAATTGGTATTGCATTCTGAGGGTTCCACTGAGATTAGTGTCAAGGTGTTTCGACAACACAGCTAGTTGAGACTAGTTTCAAGGTGTTTCGACAACACAGCTATATAGTTAAGGCTAGTGTCAAGGTGTTTCGACTACAAGACTTGGAATTGCATTTTGAGGGTTTCACTGAGATAATCGTCAAGGTGTTTCGACAACGCAGCTAGTTGAGGCTAGTTTCAAGGTGTTTCAACAACACCAGCTAGTTGAGACTAGTTTCAAGGTGTTTAGACAACAAAACTTGGTATTGCATTCTGAGGGTTCCACTGAGATAATATCAAGGTGTTTCGACAACACAGCTAGTTGGGGCTAGTTTCAAGGTGTTTAGACAACAAGACTTGGTATTGCATTCTGAGGGTTTCACTGAGATTAGTGTCAAGGTGTTTCCACAACGCAGAGCTAGTTGAGGCTAGTTTCAAGGTGTTTCGACAACACCAGCTAGTTGAGGCTAGTTTCAAGGTGTTTCGACAACAAAACTTGGTATTGCATTCTGAGGGTTCCACTGAGATATGTGTCAAGGGATTTTGACAACACAGCTAGTTGAGGCTAGTGTCAAGGTGTTCCGATTACAAGACTTGGTATTGCATTCTGAGGGTTTCACTGAGATTAGTGTCAAGGTGTTTCGACAACACAGCTAGTTGAGACTAGTTTCAAGGTGTTTCGACAACCCAGCTAGTTGAGACTAATTTCAAGGTGTTTCGACAACAAAACATGGTATTGCTTTCTGAGGGTTCCCCTGAGATTAGTGTCAAGGTGTTTCGACAACACAGCTAGTTGAGGCTAGTGTCAAGGTGTTTCGACAACAAGACTAATTGGTATTGCATTCTGAGGGTTTCACTGAGATAAGTGTCAAGGTGTTTCGACAACACAGCTAGTTGAGACTAGTTTCAAGGTGTTTCGACAACACAGCTATATAGTTAAGGCTAGTGTCAAGGTGTTTCGACTACAAGACTTGGAATTGCATTTTGAGGGTTTCACTGAGATAATTGTCAAGGTGTTTCGACAACGCAGCTAGTTGAGGCTAGTTTCAAGGTGTTTCGACAACGCCAGCTAGTTGAGACTATAGTTTCAAGGTGTTTAGACAACAAAACTTGGTATTGCATTCTGAGGGTTCCACTGAGATAATATCAAGGTGTTTGGACAACACAGCTAGTTGAGGCTAGTGTCAAGGTGTTTCGACTACAAGACTTGGTATTGCATTCTGAGGGTTTCACTGAGATTAGTGTCAAGGTGTTTCGACAACGCAGCTAGTTGAGGCTAGTTTCAAGGTGTTTCGACAACACCAGCTAGTTGAGACTATAGTTTCAAGGTGTTTCGACAACAAAACTTGGTATTGCATTCTGAGGGTTCCACTGAGATATGTGTCAAGGGATTTCGACAACACAGCTAGTTGAGGCTAGTGTCAAGGTGTACCGATTACAAGACTTGGTATTGCATTCTGAGGGTTTCACTGAGATTAGTGTCAAGGTGTTTTGACAACGCAGCTAGTAGCCTAGTTGAGACTAGTTTAAATTAAGGTGTTTAGACAACAAAACTTGGTATTGCTTTCTGAGGGTTCTACTGTGATTAGTGTCAAGGTGTTTCAACAACACAGCTAGTTGAGGCTAGTTTCAAGGTGTTTCGACAACAAAACTTGGTATTGCTTTCTGAGGGTTTCACTGAGATTAGTGTCAAGGTGTTTTGACAACGCAGCTAGTAGCCTAGTTGAGACTAGTTTCAATTAAGGTGTTTAGACAACAAAACTTGGTATTGCTTTCTGAGGGTTCTACTGTGATTAGTGTCAAGGTGTTTCAACAACACAGCTAGTTGAGGCTAGTGTCAAGGTGTTTCAACAACAAACATTGCATTCTGAGGGTTTCACTGAGATTAGTGTCAAGGTGTTTGACAACACAGCTAGTTGAGGCTAGTTTCAAGGTGTTTCGACAACAAAACTTGGTATTGCTTTCTGAGGGTTCCACTGAGATTAGTGTCAAGGTGTTTCAACAACACAGCTAGTTGAGGCTAGTGTCAAGGTGTTTCGACAACAAGACTTGGTATTGCATTCTGAGGATTTCACTGAGATAAGTGTCAAGGTGTTTCGACAACGCAGCTAGTTGAGACTAGTTTCAAGGTGTTTCGACAACAAAACTTGGTATTGCATTCTGAGGGTTCCACTGAGATTAGTGTCAAGGTGTTTCGACAACACAGCTAGTTGAGGCTAGTGTCAAGGTGTTTCGACAACGCCAGCTAGTTGAGACTAATTTCAAGGTGTTTCGACAACAAAACATGGTATTGCTTTCTGAGGGTTCCCCTGAGATTAGTGTCAAGGTGTTTCGACAACACGGCTAGTTGAGGCTAGTGTCAAGGTTTTTCGACAACAAGACTAATTGGTATTGCATTCTGAGGGTTTCACTGAGATTAGTGTCAAGATGTTTTGACAACACAGCTAGTTGAGACTAGTTTCAAGGTGTTTCGACATCACAGAATATAGTTAAGGCTAGTGTCAATGTGTTTCGACTACAAGATTTGGAATTGCATTTTGAGGGTTTCACTGAGATAATTGTCAAGGTGTTTCGACAACGCAGCTAGTTGAGGCTAGTTTCAAGGTGTTTCGACAACGCCAGCTAGTTGAGACTAGTTTCAAGGTGTTTCAACAACAAAACTTGGTATTGCATTCTGAGGGTTTCACTGAGATTAGTGTCAAGGTGTTTCGACAACACAGCTGGTTGAGGCTAGTTTCAAGGTGTTTTGACAACAAAACTTGGTGTTGCTTTCTGAGGGTTCCACTGAGATTAGTGTCAAGGTGTTTCGACAACACAGCTAGTTGCAAGAGGCTAGTTTCAAGGTGTTTCGACAACACCAGCTTGTTGAGACTAGTTTCAAGGTGTTTCGACAACAAAACTTGGAATTGCATTCTGAAGGTTCCACTGAGACTAGTTTCAAGGTGTTTCGACAACACAGCTAGTTGAGGCTAGTTTCAAGGTGTTTCGACAACAAAACTTGGTATTGCATTCTGAGGGTTTCACTGAGATTAGTGTCAAGGTGTTTCGACAACACAGCTAGTTGAGGCTAGTTTCAAGGTGTTTCGACAACAAAACTTGGTATTGCATTCTGAGGGTTTCACTTACTGTACCAGGACAAAGTGATTCAAACACTTGGAATGCCATGTAGGGTGTTTCAATTACGACATCACAGACACAGTGATTCAAGCACCTGTTACAGCAAACTGAGTGTTTCGTGTACCAACTTTACCTAGGGCCTAGATCTGAGGGTTTCGCTTACCTTAGTGATGCAAACAGTAGTACCGAAAACTCAGTGTTTCGATTTCCATCATTTCTAGACTTGATTTTATGCATTTCGATTGAATAATGTTCTAAAAGTAACTAACAACTTCATCTCTATCCCCAACAGTACACATCCCAAAACTCCATAACACGATCAGCGAATCCGAAACGGAAGTGACGTTAGAGGTCAACTAGCTGTGTTGTCGAAACACCTTGGGACTGTAACCTCAGCCATAGTATTACTACTATTAGTGTAGAGCAGTCCTTGCCGTACGCGTGTTGCATGATACAGCGAACCAAAAACCTACTGGCCCTGCCAATAATAAAAGCGATGGGAAACGTCTTTCGTAGGGGCTGGCGGAATTTCAATGTGGAAAATCGTGCCCACAAATTCATCGAGAAACACAGTGATAAGCCATTAGCTCCACCAAAATATTCCGAATCGCAGAAAATGGTGCAACATGTCGAAGAAAGTATGTGTTTGTTAACCACATTAAACACTAACCTAAGTGGAAATTTGCAATTATGATCTAAGCGGAGTTCTTTAAGAATAATGCTAACGTAAAATAAAGTTCCCAACCCATTCATCAATTTCAGTCTTTAAAAACCATCAGTAAGAGTAATATTAAAACTAGACTCACCCCATCCTCTGTTGGAATGTCATTTGTTTAATCATATATGGTACCAGTTTTGCGAAATACTTGTAGGCCTAGGCCTGTGTGCATTATCACTATGACTGAATTTAAACTTCGTAGACATACTTAAAAAATGAAAATATGAAGATCTAATCATCTCAATATTGTCTCTGTCTGCTTTTGACTGACCAGTTCTTGAAAAGACAATACTAGCTTGTTAGCCATAAGTCAGATATACTAATAAGCAATATCATGACTTAAAATTGGTTTTCAAAAAGTGAGAAATTTTTAACCCATGCAAATCTACTGGTGTGAGTGTATTCTGGTTTAAACGTTTTTACATCTTTCTTCAAATAGGTTTTCCAAAGGCTATGCAAGAGCACCTACAAAAGAATGCCCAGCTGCTAGATAGGCTGAAGGATGTGAAAGTCGACTCCACAGATGTGGAAGGGAAAGTAAGTAATGATGAAATGGATTGCTAAAGCTGTTTTTTTTATTTTGGTGCAGTAATGATGAAAATAGTGCTTATTCCATACAAATTCTTTGGAGTAAGTCAGTTTAGTCTCATCCAAAAATAAGTACATTTAACTGGCAGTGAGCATTTACTATCACTTGATGGCAGTACTAGCTTTAGTGAAGAAGTTTGTGAAAAAAAGACTAATCTTCGGTTCTTCTGACAGAGAATAGCAGATCTGTGTTTGTAAATTCAATATAACTTTATGTGTATTGAATGAGCCTACCATTACATTAATTTGTCTTCCCCCCCTCCCCATATAATTTTCCAGTCTTTAGGGATAGAAATAGACAAAGACATCCCCTCCGAGGCCGAAAGATCCCTCCCACTGTCGAGATCCGGCGATGGGAGACCAGACCTATTTCCAGACGAGGTGCCTGTAGGTCGAATATCTGTCCAAAAGGCTATGGAACTTCTTGCCAAACATAAGCAAGATAAAGAGGTAAAGACATATATACATGTATACAACCTGGCGGGCTTGCAGTGAGTCCGACGTCTGTACTTGTCTTCTTCTAGCATAGATGTCTGTACTGGTCTTTATGGATTTATAGTAATACTCAGGCCATTGGTAGAATCTAGTTTAGATTCTAGTGCTATATGAAGTCCTCATCCTCACACTAGAGTCTGCTACTCATACTCAAACCAAGAAGAGTTCTAGTTCTATTATTATTATTATTACACCGTTATTTATATAGCGCATAATCCACAAGTTCTATGCGCTTTACAATTAACCCTGGTCATTGGTAACTTGTCGCACCTACACACCAAAGTGTGCACAATTCAAACAATCTCTCCTGGGGCACAACAGTGCACCACAGCCACGTGTCCCCTGGGGGACTTCCAATAGGGTGCAGCCACAAACCGGCGCACGCAACTATATTTACAAGCCACCTCGCAAGTCCCCATTTATACACCTGGGTGAAGAGTTCTACTCATCATACTCATGCTGTGTATTCGTACATCAAGTCTGCCACCATGTGTGTTTTTTATTATTATTATTATTATTATTATTATTATTATTATTATGGTTATTATTATTATTATTATCATTATTATGGTTATTATTATTATTATTATTATTATTTTCTAAAGCAGAATATTTTATAAACAGGAACCATAGTATTAAACACAAGACAAACTTCAGGGCCTCCGAAACTGATACACAAAATTTGAATACTAACTTATTCCCTGCTTGCTCCTTTTAATAATTCACATACATGTCTAACGTCTCACAGTGATTGCTATGTGGGTTCTCGTTTCGAAAGAGATGAGCTTGTGCTTGAAGTCAGTTTGTGAGACAGAGTGTAAGTTGTATTTATCAGTATAAAAACATCTCAAATTCAGTGATCTCACAGGTGATGTTAAATCAAAGATGATGAAGCAGGCAGTGGTACAGATGGTCAAAATTCAGTAATCTTCTGAGCTCTTTTCAGGTCGGAGGGGGGGTTCATGGGAATGAACACATTATGTTATTGTAACTATCCCCTTTTCCATAGAAATGGACAGCTGAGAGGTTGGCAGAGGATTGCAAGCTAGACTTGACGGACACAGAGAACATCCTGGATAACTTCCAAGCGTTCAAGATCATCCCGCAGAATCCAAACGACCCAAACCCAAAGTTACCGATTTACGAAAAGAGGCAACTTTCAGCAGACTGAGGAAAGAAGACTCCTTCGATGCAAAAGAGGAATGGAGAGGACATAAAGATATGTTGATGACGCAAAGAGAGAGAATTGAAGTCAGAGAGACAGAGGAAGATATTTGGAGAGTCTTTGCAGTTTCATGTTGCTTAGAAGAAGACCGTCTTTCAAAAGTTCTCTCATCCAGTATTTTACAGAATACGTGTGTGTCGCCAGAGGCAGCGTGATATTCGAACGCAACAGTCATAATTTCAGTGAACAATTAAATAGCCCTGGCACTTCATTCACTGTAGAAAACCAAATAAATATTGTGACATATTTAATAATAGAAAACACTGCAAAAATTATTATTTTATATTTGTTTGTCAAGGGTTGTTTTCTACAAGTTTATAAATGAATCATTTTGAACGGTTAGGAAAATGTGTTAACAGCCAGGTAACTATACAATGGTATATTACTTTCTATAAACAATAGAATAATTTAAAAATTTAAAAATTTAAAAGAATAGTGTAAATTTTGCAATTATTGTTCAAATATTTTAGCCAAAGAGTGGTAGTAGCTGGCAGATGTTATTCAGTATTTGTGAGAATGTAATATTTCTGAAATTTTCTGGAAATGTTAAATTTGGAACAATTCCAAGTGTGTTTGATATCTGTATAACTCAGACCAATATAAATGTCTGTAAGTTGTTGAATCGATAAATTCAGTGTATGACCCTTTAAGCAATTTGCAGTGAATTTTTATGATTAGTTCTAATTTAATGCTAAAGCCCACATTTCATTTCAGCTTGAATTAATGACATTTGATTATGTAATGATCTTTGTAGGTAAATTTATGGGTTTTGTCTCATATTTAATCAATGGAATTCACAAAACTTGTTGCAAAATATTTAAAGAATGAATTTGATTACTTCATTATTTTCTTGAAAATTGTTAACAAAATTAAAGATTTTTTGAAACTTTGACAGCACTACGAGTCTGGAACGTTGTCATGGGAATCACTCCTCCAGTTAAGAACCGGTCTTTTGTGCACGTATGAAGGAATGCCAAATGACAGGTTAAGTCTCCATACAGTATTACACTTTTAATCAAGTTATTTCCTGTAATTTGCAGAATTTGTTATACATTCAATAAACTATGCCGAGAAGTAGTTTCGAGAATGAGTATGGTTATTATGGTAATTTGTTATAAAAAAAAATTCTATTCAAAGTACCACCCTGGGTCACCCTTCCCTTCCCCATTGTATCCACCAGGACTTAATCATTGAACCCAAAATTTTAAGTTTTCAGATAATTGCACTCTGGGACTCATTCCCCCTCCCCCCGCCAAAAATGATCACCATAATAAACATGTAAAGACTTCGCTCAAGTATAAATCACCTCAGGATTTTTTCCAAACTTCCTCGTGGTATTACCAGGAAGTTAAGTCAGGGTATGGAGGTATGGTGGGGTTAATGGTTGCTGCAAAGGGTGATGTTTGATTCAACAAACAATGTAACAGCTTTTAAATCATATTAATAAATCGAATCCAAGAAAATCACAAATTAAGAACAAATGTAGAAATTAGTTATGTTCTTCTTTTCAACATTGTATTCGAAAAGACAACTTGAGATGACACATTTTCATTTCGCTATACACTTAGTAAGATATCATATCTCTGCTTAGAGCAGATGAGAAGAAAACAAAAACAATTTAATATACAGAAACAGGAAAAAATTAGATAAATAAACCCATTTAATTTTCCAAAACCTACAAAGCAACTTAAACACATTATTCCGTCTTCTTCTTCACTTTTTTATTTAAATTTTTTCTTTGTAATAATTTCAAGCAATATTTATAGAAATTGACAACAGTTGAAAGGCAATGTTCTTCAATCATGCATTAAAACCCATCTCAAGTTTTGTGTTTATCGAGGAGTAAACCCTACTGTAATAAAAAATAAATTGCCACGGGGAAATATGAAAAGAAAAGAAAGTAAGTATCTTTGAAATTGAATACCATTGCCAGTCAAGATGAAATATACTATAATTGACACAAGAGGGGGGGGGGCGGGGGTTAGGAAATTATCAATAATAGGGGAACGGGGACAGGTGTTTTAGAGTAAAAGCACACTTTTCATTTTGCTATAGTAATCACAGCATAACAAAAACAAGTAGCTCTCAAAATTACCTTTATCAACTTCTACTTTACGTTTTGAACCATCAAACTCACAGTAATCTGCATACAAAATGTACTCATAATTGCAAAGTAGACTCTTAACGAAGTTTCAAATTTTGCTTACAAGTATGACCACAGTAATACATTCCACTGCCATCTTCTATTAATTTTGACTACACTTTTACATGATATGCATGTTCTTTGAGGGAGGGGGGAGTGGGGGTGAATGGAAGGTCGCTTGTTATTTCAAGAAGATGGGCTGCAGGAAAATATCCTCCAATACACTTTTGGCGAATATCCTCACCTTCCACCTACCCATCCCTATTGAATCCCAGCTTTGTCTCTGACACAAATGATTTAACTACTGATATCACTTGCATAAACAGTACTTCATATTCTTAAAGGGGTTATGATTCTGTATCAATTTACTTTTTTCTTCTTCCCTAAAAAGCAATTTTTTTTTGCATCTAAAACCAAATCACCTAGAATAAACCAGTAATTGTTGAGTTGAGTCTCCCCAACAAGACTATATAGCCTATCAAAAGTTCAAAGTTCCCTCTCTCTAGCCTAACTTTCACCGACCCCTCCCCCAACCCCAACTCACTGTTCATCATCATCTGCTAACAGAATACAATAAAGTTTGAATACAGTAAACACAAACTATAAAGTGCAAAATATTTGTATAGAATTATTATGAAAACAGTTGCTGGTGTTGTCAAGGAGTGTAAATCATGAATTCATTTTTCAAAGAATACCTCCTGCTATGAATATTTCAAATCAAACATTTGACAATCCTGGACAAAACTTTTTACTTCGTAAAACATATACGGAATACGTTAATTTGCCAAGGTTTCATTTTATACTTAATGAGCAGAAAATGGCTGCAAAAAGATTTCTCAATGAATAGTTAATAATACTTAATCATCAATTCATTAATTAACTACCTTTGTTTCAATAAAAACCATAGCTACCAACCATAATTTTCAAGAGTTCAAGAGTTTAGAAAATAGTTAAAAACCTGAAAATGTTGGCAAGTTTGATTTTTATACCAGTACCAAGAAGAAAAATAAGTCCATAAAGCCAAAACATAAAATGAGACCAGAAACTATAAACCAGACCTTAATAATTTCTTTTAACTTCTAACCCTTGAACTTACTGGAACAATGTCACAAGTGGGCTATTTCGAAGAAAAAAAATCTATAAATAATTGGTTGAAATGTCAGACATTTTCTCTTTTTTTCTTTCTTGTATCATGTGATTAGTGTACTTAGATAGTACAAATCCATCGACTAAAACAGCCACAGATCCCTAAAGGATTAATTTTTAACTTTTCCATGCCAGTCTTTCGATACACAACCCCGATCATCGTAATCCTAACCCACAGGTAGGTAACGTGTGACCCGCCGGCAAACTTTCTGTGATTCCACAAGGTATTCAAAACTATTAATGCAGCCCCACGGAAACCTTACGCCGAGGCAAAACACAAAGTATGTTTTCCACGCTTTGGGGAGTTTCTATTATTTTCGATTTCTAAATTGTGGCATGATATTCCAAAAATACAGGACAAAATGAACACATAAGAACTTAAAAAACTATTTATAACGTAGTAACGTTGTTATTTTTTCTTTCGTCACGAGGAGTAGTTAAGTACATCCCGTAAGTGTCGTAGCAACTACAAAAGTTCACTTTGTCCCGGCAGATCAACGTTGACTTGCAGTATTAAATCCGGAAATGTGTGTTTCCATTTCAATCAGACATTCCACTTAGTCTTGCATCAGAAAAAAAAACTGTTAGCACAAAAAAAATAGTATCCCGGACGTCATATTAGTCGGAATGAAACGGAATCATCTAATTGCTCCCTAATTATATATTATTGACTGTTAAAAGCTAGGCAAGTGTCTTTTAGGTTTATCCATGATGAGCATTCATTGACAATCAAATTTCTTGCAAGGTGGCAACAAAATGCGAAAAACACTGCTTTAGAAAAATGTTACGTTTACTTTGAAATACTTTTCCCATTCTTTTTCGTTTCTCTTTCCCGCTTTCGTCATGACTGCATTCCACAAACTAAATAAACCTCTTTTTGTTTCATGTCTTGTGATAATGGAACAAAATATTAATTTGATATTACTTGATAAGTACAGTGAACGACTACAAGACACACGGACATATTTGTCGTAATCACTTTGGCTGACTCCGAGAAATTTTGACCAAATACGAGTGCAGAACAATTGCTGATATTTTATATCTGAAATGTTAACTGTTTAGTTTTTGGTATTCTCATCAGTCGAATAATTGAACCGACAAGGAGCTGTCCAGAAGCAACAGATATTTAATCCCCAAAAGTAAAAATCTTGTACCAGCAGTACAACTGGGGGTTCCTGAGCAGGGCAGCTAATTCACAATGTGCAAAGAAAAAACATAACTCCTACCCAATGCTTTCAAACAGCGCATTCACTAAATGGTTTCCCATTGAAAATGTTTCACATTAAATGCATAGTTTGGAAGATAACTTCTAGTTTTAAAATACTAAATGTAACAGCAAAATTGCTCAAAAAAAACATTTAATATGAAAAAACAAAAAATACTGTTAACACTCACAACAAGAAATGTTTATAACAAATAATTGCTTTGTGCCTAATTATGTTTCTCCTGTTGTGCCACTAATTGTCAGTAAACCACCAACCGTGTAGAAAATTGTTTAAAAAAAAAAAAATTGTAAAATCGAAGGCCGTTTACCACCAAAAGTGTTTTATAAAACTTTCAAGTAATCGATAAACTCGGGATTAATTTGTGGATCAAATTGTGGCATCGGAGATCGAAAAATATCTACTACCGTCTAGAAATTCCTTACTGCAGCCTCTTGGAAACTCATCAAAAGATGAGATTGTGATTGAAAATAAAAAATTCATATAAGACAAGATTCCGTAAATATATATATATATATATCAGTTTTTTGCCAGCCTGATGAAACAATATAAAATATCAGTGATCAGTATTTGACTGTTGTTGACTCGGAGGTGCACAACTTTACATCTTTTGTTATATTTGTATTGTACCCCTCCCTAACCCCCTCCCTCCCCCCCCACCCCCATCCCAACCAATCCAACTTACACCAAACACTATCTGTTACATTATCCATGATCTCTCTGGCAAAGGTCTGCCTACAAAGTTTAACGAGAGCATTTATACGAGCCACAGGCACCCCCTCAGAATTGCAATATGAAAGCTATGCTTACCTTTTTTAACATATTGGTGTAAGGGAAGCTTTGACTGCAATATTCTTGCCGCCTAATAAATGATTTTCAGACGAAGGTTTAAGACCTAGAGCTGGATACAAAACTGTCGAAAATAGTTAGTATTTATACTTCCAATTTTGATACTTTTGGATAGTTTTTTGGGTTTTTAAGTCCAAAATGTAGGTAATTCATCATGACTATTGGTAAGATGAGAAAAGTGTTCGGGACAACAAAAAGTTTTGACCGGGAGATGGGATTATTACATTTAAATAATTGTTATTGAACTGTCAATTGGGTGGGAAACAGAATTGGAGGTTCATTTGATAAAATTGGTACAAATTTTGGGCATCATTCCCAAAAAAGGCTCTCAGTTTATAGAGATTAGCTACTTGCTTGGAAGCTGTTGATTCAAAATAAAAGTTATTATCTCCTAAAAACATAAGAAACCTTACTCAAGCCGTTGCACCTGTGGTTTGATTAAGGCATAATATCTCTCAAAATGGCATGATACATACTCTTTTAATATCACAAACCAACTGTCCAAACACGTGCCGTCCAACAAACCAAATCGTGAAAACTTGCATGTCCAACCTTGCTTTTAAAAAAAATCCAACTCTGCATGCTTTTGCATAAAACAAGTGACCACGAAAAATGACCCGTTAAGAGTGATTCAGTCACAATGTGGCAGAGTTGTGGAATTGCTCCATAAAACCAACACAGGCCTGGTAAAGATATATATATATAGGCACACAAAACTCTCCGTAGGTTTTTCGAAAAATTGGCGGTGAAGATGTGCTTGTTTTCGTTCCGTCGATTACAGACCATCTAACTCAATCCTTGGTGAAACGACAGATAAATTTATCAAACCGTTTGGAGTCACCGGTCTAAAAGAAGCTCTTTTGCAGTCATGACGTTATGAAAACCAATCAATCCTCTAACTGTCAGTCATGTCTCTGACAATATCTTCTAGATATTGGAGAGAGGCAACCTTTGCCCAATTTTAATATTTCAAATCTCTTATTTCCATCTAATTTCATCTTTCCTGGTGCTACCTTAAAGTGGAACCACAGGTAGCAAATTATGTTTTTTTCTTTTCATACCATCTTTCTGTTAACAGATTGATTTCATCAAAATTTGACAAAGAGCGACAATGGATAGAAGCGGTTTCACCGCAAAGATGCTGTCCAAAGAAAAGCTGAGATGCATCTCGGGAAACCAGATATTTCTTTTCACATTTTGTGTATATGTATGTGACTTTTCAATCCATTATTTTGATCAAAAATGGACGTGTGACATTTTAATAAGATTTCATTGAAACTGCATCAACTCAAAAGATCTTCTTTGCCAGGAAGATGATAATACCGAGAATTTCAATTCCAATCTGATATAAATTAGAGGCGTAACCATCAGAACCTGACAACAAACACATCGTTCACACCCAACTGATCTTATTTCTTCCAACCTCTCATGACAACAATCAGAATTAAATCTTCCTTTGACAACTCATCCTCCCCCATCGACAATCACTTTCAAGACATACCAGTCTCTTTTAACCAATCTGTACAACTAATTAAATTTTCTGACTTTGTAAAGACGTCCCTAACTTCATGAAGGTATCAAATTCCAAATATGGAAAGTGTCATATATTTTTAACACAAATTTACTATTGAAATTTAAGGGTTTTTTTTTATTGGCATATTAATACAAACGTCCCGAGTTTGTGTTTTGGGTACCACCAAAACTCTGTTCAAATACAGTATTGAATCCATACCTCTATGACTGTTACCTTAAAACACATACATAAGACAGTGTATTAAATCCATACTCCTCGGGTGTATTACCTAACATCGTTATCCAGTAATAATGTATTACTCTCTGATCCTCCCTTCACTACTATTAACCAACTTGGCCAAAACTGTCTCAAATTCAGACTCCTTTGAGAGTATTACCTAAAAGCATTATTCCAAAAAGAGATATTTGTCCAGATATTGAACTTAATTCATACTAGTTTCCTCCAGTAACTAAGAAAAAATTAATTCTCAAATACTGTATGAAGTTCATACTCCTTTTGAGTATTACATTAATACATTATCAAGACACTGTATTGAAGTCATACTCACTTGAGCTACCAGAAAAATACACGGCCTAGATATAGTATTCCATTAATACTCTTTCTTATAATACCTAACCTGCATTTTTCAAGATACTGTAATTTAAATCATCTTCTTTTGAATTATTATTTTGAATATTATTATACCTTGTCTATCACTTCACTTACAGCTGTATCTAACACTTCGTCCTAAGTTGAAAGACACAAACACGCTAATAAACAGTATCGCACCTTGACCATCTCTCTCTCTCTCTCTCTCTCTCTAAACTTTACAATATATGACAAATTCCTCCCTATCAGCTGACAAGCTTTACATCATACATATTCATCAAAGTGATGATTTTTTTCATGCATATGTATGACCTCCGCTTCAAATGGTAAATATGGCTGCTCTACATAGTCATGCATTGATCAGACATGATCTGATGCTACATATCAAGTCGTGCATATGCATGAAGCTTTTTAGAACTACCATTTTTTCCTCCTTCCATTGGCCACTTCCTCGTGGACTCATCCTGAACCTATCGCCACCAAGAGTGGGATTGTGCAAATGAAGTCAGCATTTGTCAGGAGAAGGGATTACACCCCATCAAGATTGACTAACACCCCATAAACACCGCCTGATTACCCATTATCTGAGACCACACCATTGACGTTGTCTGGCACCCAATCAACTTTGACTGGCACCAATTGGCCTGACTGACACTTTTCCTGACATTCTCTGATTAAATTTCATTTCCAACACCTCATAGCATAGTCAGGCACCCCTTTAACACTGAATGACACCCAACTAACAGTGACCGATACCTCATCAACACTTTCTCAACACTCTCTCAACACCAACTGACACCCAAGTGACAGTGACTACATGCCCAGTGACACTGTCGGACAACTCGCCCAAACTCTACCGGCGTAAACTGGCACCCAACTAACAGGACCAGACACCTCACCAACATTACCAGCCTGTGCACTTTGACTTCCCACCTGCTGTACTAATTTTAACGACACTTTACTCTCTCTACGCCGCCGGCACGTAATAATTAGAACACGATGTTGATGATTACGATGGGAGATCTTCCATGCAGGAGTATCGGCAGAAAGGGTGTCTCGCACTGGGCCGATTGGTACCACCAATCTACCGAGATTATTTGGTGGCGTACCTCTGTGGTAGCACCGGAAGGAGATACCAGCTCCCTGGCGCTGCCACCCGAGCATCCACCTCCACTCAAAGTAGCAGTCAACGATCATGACCGTTCGACCCTCCTTAGACGTAGACCGGTTCTTGTGGTTCGCTGGCATTTGAGGTCTCCGCCTCCAAGTCCTCCCGGTTGATGGGCGTCTGCGGCGGGAAGTCAAAGTTCATCCTCATGGGGGTGGAGTAGGGGTGTCCCCCGTCGTCAAAAAACCGCCTAAACGTGAACTCGAAGAAGGCGTGTTCCGTCTGCCGGTGGTTGCCCTTCGACTTGTGGTTCTTGTGGTTGCCGTTGCTCTCCGAACTGCCCCAACTCGACGAGGAGCCCCGGAGCTTGTCCGGAGAGACGGGGTCAAAGTTGGAGGTGTCGGTCTGAAACCGTATCGTGGGTTTGTAAGGGGCCTCAGCGTCCCGAATGTTCTTTGTGAAGTCGACGCTCTTCAGGAAAGAGTGATGCTTGATCCGGTGGGCGCCTAACCGTTCCTCTGCGCTGGTACACAGCTGGAGGATGAGTTGCTCGGCTTCCGGCGACAGTTTGGCGATGCGGGGTATCTTGAGTGTTTCCCTCCAATTGATGACCTAGTGGGAAGTAAAGCAGACAAGGCAGATATAGCAACACAGAACGGAACATGACTGTATTATTCTGAAACGTTCACATTTGATTTGGGAAACTTATCTGACATAGAAGTAGACTAAAAATGCATCTATTGTTTTTCTACATGGTGTCTGGACAGCCTTCCACAGTCATGGAAATTTTTAACTTAAATATTTTTGTTTTCTGAAAGTTTTTCTCCACGTCCCTTCCCACAAACCCTTTCCGCTTCTCCTTCTCCCTACTACCCTTCCCTCTTTCTCACTCCTGTCTTCCTCCACATGAGAAGAGAAAGATACAAGACAAAGGTATTCTAGAAATTTTTAATTAAAAAGTTAAAAAATTCTGACACGTTTCATTTCTATGAGAAATAGTCAAAACTTATTCACAGAATTTTGCCACTTTTTTTTTGTATTTTCTTAAAAGGGTGGGGGGGGATTTCATATTTTAATTTTTGGTGGGTACTTCAATGTCATACCTTTTCTATTCATAATCTGTCAGCATTTTATGTTTATGTATGCAGGGGTAAGGTTGTAGTAACTTCTTCCAGATTTTTGTTTCTGTAACCTCTGTGAGGTATGACCCTCATTAGAGGCCCAGTTTAATTTTCAATGTTTACACAAAACGTCGGTCTCAGAAGTATTCATTTCAGGGCTAGGGATACCGAATCCAGAGAATTTCAAACTGCCTAACTTTGATCTTATCACCACCTGACACAATTACGTGGGCCCTCCCCAGATCGAGAGCACACCTTTGGCCTCTTCTGTCGTCGCCTGCACATTCTTGTAGATGGTAGCAACATGAGGGGAAGTCCTGAGATTAAGACAATGAGCTCCAAATGACTGGTATTCATGATTGATGTAGAATTAACAAAGGGCCTTTGCCAAATTTGGCATATGTCTCAGTGAAAGATGAGGTCAAAGTTCACAAGATATAATCCTCTTTTATATTTTTTTTTTTCTTTAGCTTTTGTTCCTTCAAACAAGTACGTGCGAAAGGGGAGTCTTTTGTTTCCAGCAATGTTGGTTAAAATTCCAGTAAAAGCTAAACCTGGATTTCTCATTAGTGTTGCTTTTGGCTTCTTTCTTTCACAGACATGATAATACTTCGAAAAATACCTCAACTGAATGCATGCAGAAATTTTCATTTTTATTAAAATTGGGCTCCTCATTTTTTTATTCTTTTTTCTTTTCTTCTTCTTCTTTTACGGATAAAACCCATGGATTTCATGTTTTCCAAAGCATATTTGCTCAAATTAGTGAAACAAAATTGCAGAATCTATTAAACACCATCACAGCAAAATAGATAACGTGGTAAAATTGTTAAAATAGTCTTCACACACCTCTAAATTATTACAAAAATTTCAATTTTAGACATCAAAATGGTGCAATTCTGAGCTATAGTCATTATTTTTCTTTTGCCAAATTTTTTACCACCCCTGTTTAATCCCTGAACATTTCTGGGGAGAATGCTTTGCCTCTCCCCTTGCCACCCTCCCCCCCCCCAACGTCAACATTATACACAACCAGAAAACTATTCAACATGAACAAGCTCTGCTTTTTAATACCTTCCACTGAGTTTGGTCCGGTCGTTCAGCATGGAAAGGAGGCTGCCCCACTAACATCTCGTACAGGATCACCCCTACGCTCCACCAGTCACACGATTGCGTATAACCTGCAAAATGAGAGGCACAACAAGATACACAGAGTTAAACAACAGCAAAGTAATCTGTATCATAAATTATTATTCTTAGTGCTTCCAGAGCCATGCTCAAAGGGTGTTGCAATATTAAAGAATTGCTGGCCTTGACCTGTTCTACTTCTCTTCTCCCTGGGCCTATCAATACCTTATGACACATGGCTTTATACAACCTTTCACCAGCCCCCCCCCCGGCCCCCACCCCAAAATTTTCTTTACTTTAACGTATGCCACTTCTAGTCCACTGACATTCAATACCCATTTGGTATCGCTTTTCCATCTTCACCTTCATTCTTTCAACCACCCAGACTTCTTACTGAGAAGACCCCTTTTTTTTAACATAATTTCTTTCTTTCTCTAATTTTTTTTCCCTTCTGCTCTTCCTTTCTTACCTTCTCCTCCTCTTCTCTGCTTTATTTAGCCTTCCTAGATTTGAAATTTAAAACATTACCACCATAACGTTATCCAGCTAAGAGACTGAATTCCATCTAACCATCCAAGCAAGTGATGCAACAAAATAACCCTCCAATAAAAAAAAAGTTTTTTTTTAAATCCATGCCAACCAGACCCATCCAACAAACACAGGGCAGGAATCACGAGGGAAGCTGTGTAGCTACCCCTGGAAGGAGCCATCTTGGTAAAAGAACACTTGAGACGACAGGGGGTTAAGAAGGGCAGGTTACCAAAATAGTTTTGCCCAGGCACAGCAGTCACCCAGCTCTGACACTGTCGTTGTCGCAGCAAGAATGAGGAAGGTTTAGTTTGCCGTAGAGTGGAAGTCATATATATACATAAACATTAACAACTCATGACAATCCGTTTTACTTTATCACGAGCGGGCGCATCATGTGTTAGAGAAAGCAACGAAAACAACACCAGCTGGCTAGGTTGGAAGCCTGTGTCCTACATTTTCACACTGCATATATACCACAGAGTATGTTCCAACTATTCCAACATTTTCTTTCGGGGAGTCGGTTGGAGACGTAGAAAAAAAGCCATTTTTCTCGTAACTTCCTTTCTGTCTAATTGGAGTCTGATTTCTTTTGTTTTGTAATTTGCAGGCACAGTCAAATTAGGGCGGAGACTTGGGAAGCGCCAAAAACTTGATATGACCTATCTCTGACTACTTGCCTACTTTGGTGAGTACTTCGGGTGCGATGTAGTTTGGCGTCCCCACCAGAGAGTGGGCCTTGAGTCGTTCCTTCTGCCTCTTCCGCCTCCTCTCCAGCGTCTTCAAGGGACGGTGGTTATTGATGTAACTATTTTCGCTACCGTTAAAATTGCACATGTCCTTCTCGTTGGCGTCGAATGGTTCCATGCTATCCTGCCTCCCGTGGCCGGCTGGGAATGGATGAAAGAGATATCGGTGATTTATGAATGGGATCAGAATACTAGACAGTAGAAACAATTCCCCCCCCCCCTGCAAACTAGATAAAATGTTTTATAATTATAATTACATAGTACCTTATGATTAAATATGCTAATTCACTCTGGTGGAAAACATAAAGAAGTTTTCTGATATTAAACTCAAATTCTGAATCAGGCTTTAAAAAAAAAAATTTTTTTTTAAATTAAATTAAATTAAAGGCTTAATATATCAGCACATTAACTACTCACTCGTTTGGTAGTACTTTGAGTCGTGTGTCCACCTGAAGCCCGTGCACAGGCCAAAGTCTGTAAGCTTTATGTGACCATTGCGATCCACCAGAATATTGTCTGGCTTGATATCCCTATGAATGAAACCCATCTTATGTACACTTTCGATGGCCAGAGTCAGTTCGGCTATATAGAATCTAGCCAGTTCCTCGCTGAAGATCTCCTTGCGGATGAGCAGGCTCATCAGGTCCCCACCTGGTATGTAGTCCATGACGTAATAAAGGTTGGAGCTATCCTGGAAGGAATAATACAGTTTCACCACCCAGTCGTTGTTCGCCTCCGCCAGGATGTCCCTCTCGGCTTTCACGTGGCCGACCTGGTTCCTCTGCAGGACGTCCGCCTTGCGGAGCGTCTTGATAGCGTACAGGGCGTTCGTGTCGCTCTTCCGGACTAATGCCACTTCCCCGAAGGCCCCGATACCCAACGTCTGGATTTTCTTGAACATGGACTTGGACATCTTGGCTCGGCGTTGTCTCAGGTAGTTGCTCTCCTTTTGGTTGAGCATCCGCCTCATCTGGTCCTGGGCCTCCTCCGAGAGACCCACGCGGGCCATCTCGTTCTCCAGCTGCGTCCGCCGGTGATTGCGTTGGTCGTGGCCCTTCATGATGTTCTCCATGTGCTGTTCCATGTAGAACTTGAAGGCGGCCGGAGAGTATGATTTGACCCGGGACTCGTACGACTCCTCCTTGCGTTTCCTCTCCGGTACGGGAGATTCTATTGTGCGCTTCGTACTGGAATCTGTGGAATGGGCGGTGGATGCATCGCTGTGGTCCGACTGCACCGAGGCGGTCGAGATCTCGGAGATCGGGGAGGGCATGCGGCCGGTGATGGGGGAGTCCGAACACGTCGACGAGTGGGTGCTCTGGGTGCTCACTGTGTCTGGAGACTGACCTCTGTTGGGAGGTGGGTCGGGGACGTCCGCTTTCTGAAGCACCGGCTTCGGTACCGCACTGCTGCGGACTGCGTGGACCGGTATGCGACGGGATGACACACCGTCGGACAGCGAGACGGTCGTGCTGACGGTGGCAGGCACTGGAGCGGGAAACTTTGCGACCGTGACTCCCTGGGGCGGCCTGTAAGGCGGTGGCTTCTGCACGATCACAGTGATCTGAGGAATAGTGTTGGGAGAGTTCCTGTTTGGGGTGTACGTCGAGTCGTGTACGGGGTAGGGATCATGGGACGGCGCCCCCATATTGACCGACCCGACATCTGAGGCACTTGAAGAGGTTGAGACCCTGTTTTGGGTGCTGGCTTCGTAACTGGGAGGGGGAAGCTTCTTGTTCATCATGGCGTTGATGACCTCTGGGCTGTAGGTGCCCGGAGCACCTTTCGAGTCGCCCGGAATGATAAAGAGGGTGGTGGTGGTGGTAGGGTGCGGTTGCTCACCATGAGATAAATACTGACTCGGGTAACTGGACTCGCTGGGCGTGGTACTGTCGCTGTGCATACTGGAGTAGCTGAATCGTGTGAAAGCCTGTTGGCTGTGCGTGGTGTTCCGCGGTTGGCTCTGCGTCGTCAGACTGGGCTGGTTCTGCTTGGTGAAGTCGGGATAGCTCGACGACGGCGGCGGGTTGCTGACGAAGCTCGTGCTGTAACTCGAGGTACCGTTCGACGGTGGAGCGAAATGGCTGTGCGTTGAGGAGGCGCCGCTGTGGTTTAAACTAGAATAACCGGACGACTGGCTTTGCGGATTATAAGAGGATACCCGAGGTACCGGACTGCTGGGTTTCGAAAACACGGCTTGCACCGATCCTGACGGATAAGGAGGAGGGTCCCCCCTGCCAGCCTGACCTAACGTGAATTGTTTACAAGTAGTGTACGTGGTAGATGATGTCGTGGTTACACCATGTTGGGAATGTGTCTTTTCTGTGATAACAGTCTGTCTCTTAAACCTATACTCGTCGGGAGTGAGCCTCACCGGCGCATAGCCCCCGACGACACCGTCCGAGCCCATGTGGCCGGACTTGTTGGTGTTTATGGTGGCCGTCACGCTGCCCGGCGTCACGTAGACGTGGGAATGGTTATGCTCCGGACTGTCCAGGTACCTCTCATTCGGGTAATACGGAGAATTGGATATATTTACATAGTCGTGCGACGACAGCATATCTGTGGCCGATATCTTACGGCCCGTGACGTTCCCGCTCGCACGATGCGGGTGTCCCACGTACATGGACGTGCCCCCGTCTGGGTATTGGTCGTGCATGTCGCGGACTTGCATCGTCTGGTAATGTCCAAACTGTGAGGGCGACGCGTTAGCTGACTGGTGCCTCACCTCACCCGTTGGAACATGATAATGCCCCTGGCCCGCCGCCGTCGTCTCTAACCGTTGCCGCGAGTAACCGTTAGAGGCTGCGCCGTCGTGGCTCGGAATGACCGTTCTGTCTGGCAATGTGTAAGAAGAACCATGGTTTGGCATGTTGGAATGGCCATGCCTCGAATCCCCAAACGACCCCTTCCTGGACGCAGGGGCGGACGTTATCCGACTCAAGTCCGCAGATGCGTTGAGGTTTCGAGGATAGCTTGGCAAATTAGTCCGTTGACGGTAGTCGTGGATGTAAGGATGCTCCTCGTTGCTCAGCCCTCTTAAAATGCTGTAATCCCCTGCAATCAAAAAGAGAGATACATTTCAATATGTTTGTAGCTTCAAGAAAGATATATTTTGAATAGGTGTCAATATTAATGCGGTAACTTCCCGGTAAGTGATAATAACTTTAACCAAATCACCAACTATGTCAACACCTCGAACAGTTTCGTATTCAATTATAGCCCCCATAACCCACCCATTTAGCAGTTACATCTTTTGTGGCACAGTCTATCTGATTCCGCGAGAGCAACAATGTTAATTAAATTCACAATTAAGTTGACTGTGAAATGGTCCAACTCACATTGCCACCCACCCAGTCTTATTTTTGCCCATTTGCAAGTCAAGTGAGTCAGCCCATCCCCCTCTCCCCCTCCCCCACCCTCCCCCACCCTTGAACATTCTTCCCTTCCTCAAGACAGAATACACACCTATATGACCGTTGATGGCATTACTCTGAACCCTTCCTGGATCTAAAGTAGACCCAGTGTCGTGGATCACATGATAAGAAGGAGGATTTCCCTGGTACGAACTCAAGTCTTGATGCTGTAAGAAGGAAAGAAAATTGTTATTCAAATGTAAATAATGAACTTTTTTTTTAATTTTTTTTTTTTAATTTTTTTTTTTACAGGTTGTTTCGCAATCCTCTAGAATCTCGTCGGATTTCAATGTTTTGTTGAAGTTTCTCAAGTCAGCAGTGACAGAGCTAATTGTTGCTCCAACCAACCAAACGTAGAAATGACAGTCTGCATAATTTGGCTTGTATTGCAAAAACAAAATGCTATGAAATATGAGAAACTGCTATACATGTACACAAACACAGAGATGTGTCCAGGCAGGTTTTGCATCGTGTACAGAATCTTCACATTATAAATTGAGGTTATTTAGATGACAACAAATGATATCTCTAAAGTGGTGTACATGTACAGGATTTACTTCTTGTGTGTTACAAATACGATATTTTAATCCATATTAGATACAGACAGAATGAAAGAAACATTGTTCTTCAAATGTAAATAATGAACACCCTTTTTTAATTTTTTTTTTTAATTTTTTTTTTTTTTACAGGTAGTTTCGCAATCCTCTGAAATCTCGTCGGATTCAATGTTTTTGATGAAGTTTCTCATTATAAATTGGGGTTATTTAGATGACAACAAAAATGCATGATATCTCTAAAGTGGTTTGTACAGGATTTACTTCTTGTATGTTACAAATATGATATTTTAATCCATATTAGATACGGACAGATGACAAATTGGTACGAAAAAGGGGGGCACTTTGGGTGGTAGAATGAGAAGGAGGGGTCATAGACAGGTAGTGATCTGCAGTAGGTGGGGGGGGGGAACAGCGTTAAAAGCGTTACCAGCTCACTTTAGACAGAGCAAAGCAAGAGTGCTGGGGTTGTGAAATTGTGAGGAGACAGGTAAATGGTATGAATCCCCTCAAAAGTGGTACTGTATTGAGCTGAAATGATTACCTGCATGATACAAAAATTTTGTACTAGAGGAACAAGGAACAAACTGAACACGACGCAAATATGCAGACCGCATAAAATAATTAGTGCGTATATTCAAAAGAATACTTTTAAGTGCTGTTTTGTGAATGCCTACTTGGTCTTGCTTAATATTTGTGGTTTTACAATTTATACAAAAACCAAAATAATTTTGAAGGAGACTATACAGTGTGGTATAAAACAATCGTTTCTGATACTTAAATACTGAAT